>JAVXUP010000083.1:635000-863289 GCA_033070095.1 Escallonia herrerae
CTGCCAGGGTAAATTTCACTTTCCTTCTTGTTCTAAGGAACCTGGATTTCATTTATCTGTTGTTAAAAAGATTAGGATGTTTTTACTTTGCCAGTTTATCACTTCGCAGAATTTATGTGCACGACTTCCTACCCTCTGTCTTGAGTTAGTTTGGGAGGCTTTAATCTCTCTGTAAATGGATCTTTACAAACTCAAAATGATTTTTTATCTAGATTAATGGACCTGTCATTAAGTCATTAGAGGAACTGGCTCAAGTGTGGTATGCATCCAAGTGTGCCTGGCGTTTATGCATATTGATGTGACCAAACATGGCAAGATCTTTTGAACCTTGAAAGTATTTCGATGTTGATTAGGATTTAACCCCCCCACCCCGACCCCCCAAAACCCCCCCAAAAGAAAAAAAGTACATGTATCTTGGTATATATACATGTATTTGGCAGGACACCAATAGCAGTATCAATCACCAATAGCAGTATCAATCGTTGGCTAATCTTCACTTTAACTAAACGTGTATGTAAAATGAAATGCATGATGCATTCATTCATTTTGACCTATGCACTACTATCTATGTACTTAACTGTAAGCTCAAATACCTCAACTAGTCTTTTTTCAGAAAGAGCACGGGGGCTTTGCTATGAATTGTTATTTTCCAAGCATTTTGTTTCCCTGAAGCGTATGAAAGGATAATCCTGTAGTTGTTTGCATGTTATTTCCTCCTCCCCCCTCCTTGTTTTTCTTATGTCATAATTCGTTTTCTAAAATATCGAAACACCTCGTCTTCCTATTATTTGACCCATGGTTTATGAAAAAGTTTCTCATTATTTGATTTTTCTCTGTTTATTGATCATGTGCAGGTGGAGGTAAGGGTTAGAGAAGGGAGGGCTGTCAACATTCACATGTTTTGCGCCCGCAGACCAGGTCTACTGCTTTCCACCATGAGGACCCTGGACAACCTTGGGCTGGACATTCAGCAAGCTGTCATTAGCTGTTTCAATGGTTTTGCTTTGGATGTTTTTCGAGCTGAGGTATGGTTTGTGTCCTCTTTCAAGCTCCATTTGCTTCCATATAGGTATATACTGATCCTGTAGAAGGCTAGCTATGATTCAGAACATAAGTTTGATGCAGCGATGTGTACTGTGATATGCTCTTGATGCAAATTCCTGCATCTCCTGCAAGTCTTTAAAGTTTAAACTGCACCCCTTTTACTAGTCCTGTTGTAGAACCCGCTCACTAACCTTTTCTATGTACAATAACTTGGCTATGACTTGATACGGATTCTTTCCGCTCCTTTTCCCAGCACTCATTGACATGAAGAAGAGTGTATACCTGCAAAGCTCTGAAAAGAAAAGAGAGTGGGTTATTTTACTCTTTTTTGCTATTTGTGCATCACCTTTGCCTACAAAATCTTGGCTTTGAGTGACAAAAAGAGTAAGAATAGTCAACAGAGGTGCGGAAATAGCCTCATCCTCATAAATTGGAATCTGTATAGGTAAACTTATCGTTCACTTGTACTGATGGTTTTGACCAGCTTTTTCCCTTTTGTTCTGGTTACCATGAAGGGATAAACTGTGTGTAAGACTGCAATAGCGTAATAAGGTGCGTAACTAGCTTAGCTCTTTTGTCTCTCTTGCCTCCCCGTGATGTGGAGATATACATGTAAGTGCCTCTCTATGAAAGTGGTTTTTCTTCTTGTCTGAAAATCTGACTGAAATGTGTTCTGTAAGGTGGACAACAGTTCAGATGGGGCATTAAATCTCTCATTTAGATGTTACATGTTGTCATGCCACAGGTTGTTTTAGTTCAGTTAATGATACAAAACCTGCATGTTGCCTGAATTGCCACTTCCAACCAAGGGATTATGCTGTTTTATAACTTTGTCCCAATAGCGCTATTTGAAGATTTGAGGATTTGTTGTTGTTTATCAGCAATGCAGGGAAGGCCAGGATGCCCTCCCGGAACAGATCAAAGCTATACTACTGGAGGCGGCTGGATTTCATGGTGCAATGTAGCGCTTCTCCTGCATATGTTTCACCTCTGCTGGTGAGTGGGGTTCGCTAATTGAAGTAGGTCAGATAACGTCGATGAGACCTGATAGATAATCCTGCAGTGGATCAGATTTTTTAATCGTGCTTGGTAATACACAACGCAGTGTGTATCATGTGCTTTCAGCTATTCAAATACATCCCTTCACAATTTCTTTATTTATTCTGCTGTTCCTACTCCTGAATTCCCTCCCCACCCCACCAAGGGTTGGGCCCATAGTTGTTTCTCGTTGGGATTTTTTTTTTTTTTTGAGAAGGGGAGGGGGGGTCCCATGGGGATGGCCTTGTAATCATGGGAAAAAATATGTATGTAGTTCTCATTAACAAAAAACTTCCCCCGTTTTGGTCACAACGACATTATATCCTCATATCCTGCATTGCATAAGACTCGGCTATAGAACGGTCCTCACCACTGGGCTATCATCTTAGTCTTGTCTGGTTCTCGACCATAAGTGAGCTATAGAAATGTCAGACTAGAATCCCTCCGTAGACCAGATAATCGCATCCCACATGTTACAGCCTGCATCTCACCTTCGTGGAGCGACCAAAAAGTGTCATTTGAAAAGCTCTAGAGCTTTTTGGCGGCTACGTGGTTTGCCCCTCGGTTTCCTGAGCCAATCTCAAGAAAGTGTACTATAGTTAAGGTAGAACATCTTTATTATAAAGCCTTTTGTGGACTTCCAAAGCTTGCCGTGCTTCAATTCTTTTAACAGAGGGTATTAAACTCAAAACAACGACAGAGAAACTAAAACTATGAGACGGCCTCTACAATTCACGTCCTTATCTCTTTCACCCGCATTCCCTGCCTTAACCTTTCTCACCCAAAATTTTTTGCATTAGGAGTCGTCAGCACGTACAATGACCATTTAACGAATTCTGTGTGCCCCCGAACGACCGAATCACTAGTTATGTAAAAATGTTATCTTGTTCAAATGAGTACTGCACTTTCGCTTAACTTAAAGATATCATGTCGGTTGCATGTAGGGATGGCAATTAGATCCGTACCTGGTGGATATCAGCCCCGCCCCGGTTCTATAGGAGCGGATTTTTTTTAGTATGGCCGGGTCATGGGGCGGTTATGGTTTTTTTTTTTCATAACCCGCAGCGAATACGGGGGCGGGTATGGTTTTAAGTGTATCTGTCCCGCTACCCACCCCGCTAAACATTAAATAAGTCAAGATTAAATATCAGCTGTCCATCTCTCTTTGTATATAAACTAAAACCCTAACCCATTCTTCTCTCCCCTTATTTTTTCTTCTTCTTCATAAGCCGCCGCACCTCCATCCATGTCCTCGGCTACTATAATCTGTCCCTTTCTCCCCATTTCCGTTTGCAATTTAACTAGGGATCCTTCATCCATGCAGTCTACATCCACCATGGATCTTGTGCACACATGGCGTCATTTTTCATTTTCTTCTAGCAAAAGGTCCAAAGCTTTAGAATTCATATAAGTCATGATTAGAATTCATATAAGTCATGATTACATAGATTGATTGACATGCCTCAGATTAGTCTAATCTTCAATTTTTTCTTTCCTTTCTATAAATTCCGTTATATCTTCTCCTTTCCTTTGGATTGGGCATAACATGATTGAGCTTTCCTCTTCTGCGTGAAGAGTACAGGCGTTGCAATAGGATGCGTAGGGCATACTTTCATGGTCTAGTAGATGCCCAGAAGGAGCTCTGTCGAAAATCAGATTCTAATGACAGTAGAGTTTGCTGTATTGCGTGTTGTCGCTGGAGGATCTCGTCGGCGAAGGGATGGCGATTGCAATGAATACAGTGGCAGTGTGGATCGGATCGGGGTTGGGTTACCTGAAAGCGCATAGGATCGGGGATGGTATCACCATCTCTCAACCCGATGGCAGGGCGGGGTCACATGTTTGGTATGGCGGGGCGGGTGCGGATTTTATGAAACCCGCCTCCGACCCGCCCCATTGCCATCCCTAGTTGCATGTGAATCACTAATTCTATAGAGGCAGTCCTATTGCCAAACACACATGGTTTTTGCCAAAGCTATATTGGCTTCAGCACGGTTGAACTCCCAACTCTTGTAATAGTACATTATTTTAACAAAAGTTATACTTTGATATTAGGGCTTGCCTTCTAAATCGATCAATACACAAACCCTTTGTGTCGCTCCCTTGTCCTTACAAAATATGGGGTCAAATTTTATCACCACCTTCTTCCTATCACATCAACCTTTCATAATTTAACAGTTTTCTACGACCGTGACTTTGTCCAAGACCATGCAATATTCACTCTCATATCTATTTGCTCCCATATCCTTGCGTAAAAAGCATTTAAAATATGAGAGATGGGCTGTAGGCATAATTAGAAGTCCACCCCAGGGATTTTCACGTCTGTAAGCCCGTGGTTTACCGTAAATCAAAGTCTTATGAAAATTGGATCCCAATACACCCGCCGTGATATGAGGATGCCGGAAATCTGAAACTATAGCTATTTACCACATGGCCTAGTTTCAGTTTCGAACGTTCTACTTGTCGCTGAAAACTTTAGTAGTCCAACTCTTAACTGTGCAAAATGGTCTGAAAAGCATTTCAATATACTTCATCTTCAAAAGTATTTCTAAAAAATTCGAAAATAGGGTTGCCCCAGTCTCAGACTATAAGACATATAAGTGAAAGTGAACCATGTTGCATCTCGCTCGATGTTCACCTTAGAGCTTGTCTACATATGGCTATGGATGTCAACCTTGTACGAACATACCTTTCAGTGACAAAAGTATGGGGTAAAAGAAAAAAATGGAAGCCTTTTTATAACTCGAGGACAATTCCCACCAATTCCACAAAAAAAAAGGAGCATAAATTAGAGATGCATTACTAATTTAGAGATGGATAGCGATAACAGCTTCCACTTATTTAAGAGTGCACTGAGATTACAGGCAAGCAAGTCATCTCAACTTGAAATTGCGAGAGAGCAGAGCACCACCACGCTGGCGTGTAGAGCTGGAACATAGGGCCACTTCTTACCGCTTTGAGGCGGTTGCTGACTTGTCGAGGCGGATGAAGTACTTTTGGGCATGACTTGCAACTTGGGTTGGGGTCCTGCTCACTACGCAGTGCTTTGAAATGCTCTTCCAATCTCCTTTACCAAATCTTTCGAGTCCAATCAGGAATTTACTGCTCAAAAGTTATCAGAGAGTGAATGCTGTAAACTAACTATCAAGAAATTTTGTCTATCGAATCGATCATGGCATTGAAGAAAATAATACCATGACAGTTAGATTTAGATAAACTTGTAACTCAACACAATTGAGTTCTCGTCTAAAAAAATCTTTGACGGTATGAAAAACTCTGGTAATCTTAAAAGCATTGCTATTATATGCAGTAATTCAAAGCGTTTTCTTGATCATATAACAGGCAAGGAGAGCATTAGCGAGCCCAGTTGTGTATGATATCCGTGATGCAAGCTCAGCTCTAAATGCGGAGGCTCGTTTATTTGGCGACTTTTGCTTCCAGAGCAATATCGGATGTATCTATGGTTTGACAACGACAAAAATAGATACCTCCAGATCTCCCTCTAGAGATGTGGACTTCAATTAGATTCCAATTTTTTTAACTTTGTAAATTGATTTTTTACACTGCTTGTAGCCGTGACGGCTTTCGCTCGTATTAATAAAAAAAAATTCCTATTAACAAGGAAAAAATTGTCTACTTGCAACTTATAGCACAACTAACGTGTCGCTAAACATCTTTCCACTCGACATCTTCAAGCAAAGACATTCTACATGGCCAATTGAGCATGTTAGACCAAAACCCCAACCAAAAAAAAAATACTTTCCCTACAGAACAATAAAAAACGAATGCAGAAGGAGCAATACAATTTAAGAATCTCTTGTTTTCTTGCTGTTTTTCATAGAAAAAATTAAATTAAGGTTTGGACAGAAAAGTTTCACTTCAGTTATTTTCTTACCATTCAACAATTCGGTAGCAACATTTGGTATCATATCCCTCCCCCTTCCACCAGGAAATAAAAAGAAGTGTAAAAGTTCAAACAACAATATAATGTGCTTACTCATGTTCTTCTTTAGTCCAAGGAAGTCCTTTCTTCCAATGCTGGTTGGCAGTTTTGTACTCGGGCAGCGGAACGCGGTCCAATTCGATCATCTCGACATCCTCGACCAATGCTTCGTAGTGTTTGATAACTTCATAAATCGTTTTTCCAGGAACCCTCGAAGCAATCTTCTCAAAATAGCCCGGAGAGTTAGCTTCACCACATTCGGCGATAGCGTTCTCAAACAATTTGTTCTCCTCAAAACTCCACTCGGCCTCTTTATTGCGGTTGTAAGACTCCATATTTACTTTGAAGGATGATTGATAGTAAGCACTAGATGAGATTGAGTTAACATGATTATATATGCTATCAAAGATTTTAGCTGACTAATAACTGAGGTGTAGATTTACTCTATATAAGGAAACTAATAAATGTCTGATTGTCTTTAGTACATTTTTTTCCAAATTAAAAGGTTGGTCAAAAAGAATTCAAGATTAGATGTGAATCGCCTTTCTGATCGTTGTTGTGGTAATGACTATTAGACCTAAGTTCACCGGCTCATCCAATCTAAAGCCCTCAAGTAACAACGATGAACCTATATTAGATCCATTATTAAGAGTGTGAATTAAAATTGAGACACTTCATATGGATTTGATGACTTTAAAGCCCGGTTTGTGAGTTTTGAGTGAGAAGAAAGGGAGAGAGGAGAAGAAAAAGAGAAAAGAAAGGATTGTGAGTTGTGTTTGTCAACTGGAATAATTTCATTTTTCTTCCTTACACTTTACCCATTTAATAAAATAAGTCTATGAACTTTTAATTATTTGAAACTAATCTTTGTACTATGCCCCATCATAGATTTTCATCCACTCACAAGTCACAGCCCACCCACCACTACCGTATATCGCCTTCGCCATCGACAGAGAAACTGTCAATGGGTCTTAGATCGACTTATGTCCTCAATAGAGAATTTTTCGATGAGATTGGTGGTGTTTGTAGTCGATGAGAAGCCGGTAGTTGCGGCGGAGGAGCGCGTTTTGTGCTGATTTGGTTGTGCACCGGCCACGGCCTTGCATCCCACGCTTGTCGGCAATGGGGTGGCCAATTGTTGGTACAACAAGAGGAGGAGGAGGCAACTGCAACAAATGAGGGGAGTGTTGTGAGTGATGTGGTCATGGCCTTGCATCCCACGTTGGTCAGCAAAGGGGTGAATTCTTGTGGATGCAGCAGGAGGACGAGGTGGCAACTATAGCGGAGAATCTAGTTAATTGAGGTTGTGTGTTTGATCGCTTTGTTTCAGGTTATGGTTTTGTTATGGGTTTCACGGGTGGCGGCAGGTTTTTGTGTTGTTGTTGGTATGGTGGTGGTGCAATGGTGGTTTTAATGTTGGTGGTGGGAGATTATGGGTTTCGTGCGTCATGGAAGATTTTGGTGTTGCTGGTTGTGTGGTGGTGTAGCGGTGGTGGGAGTTTGACAGGAATGACTGGTGGTGGGATCTTCATATGTTGATGGATCAATGCCGTTGATTGGTGCTATCCATCACCGTGTTGATGAATCATAACCGTCCATTTGTCTCTTTCTCTTTTTCTTCAATTTGGAGAGTGTCACGTGCATGGCGTCTACCATTTTAGCCTTAAAAGATGAAGTAAAGAATTTGGGCCCCCGAACTTAGTAGGAAAAATAGGCGGAGGGACTAAAATGGTGACAAATCAATTATAATGACAATTTTTCTTGAAAAATAAGAGTTTGGGGATTGATTTTATAAGGTGAGCAGAGTAGGAGGAACAAAATAGAAGTATTCCTTGTGAGTTCTTTTAAAGCAACCGTGCGGCACTTAACTAGATCAAGTTCCCGCTTGCACGCTAAGCTGAGTGATGTTAGAAACAAACAAATAAAGAAACACATGAGTTTGGGGAATGAATCCTACTATATTACTTGGAGAAAACTTAGTACAAGGATACAAATTCTAGATGACACTACCTCTAGTTCACCTCCTCAACTGACGGTGGAGATATATTGCATCCTACGTTTTTCCTTCTCTATCTAGAACTCCCTCTAGATATTTATAAGCCTCTCTATTATTCTAGACTCCTCCTAGAATACTCTTGTACCATTCTAGAGCTATCTATCACTACTCTAGAATATTCACATATTTACAAGACATAAGTATGCAGAGATGTGCGGAACATTTCGAAGACCTTGCCCCTCCATTGCCAAGTAAGCGTCCAACAAGTGCCTAGTAAGTGGCCGCATAACGTGACCTCCAAAAATAGCCTCCTTCTTAATCAATCTGTGACAACGTGGTGTAAATTTTTGTTGAGAGATGAAAGAGTAATATTGGCATTCTAAAAGTTCCAATAAATTGACTTCTCTTTCTCTCCATTCTTCCCAACTTTGGAGAGAAATAATGTATTTGTTTAGAAAAAAATGCAAGATCTTACCTCTATTTTCTCACCAATTGATACAAGAGTTTAGCTCTCTCCTTCAACACCTTCAACAATTGTTCTGATCAAATCATTACAATAACTCATATGAATGTTATAACTGTATAATTATCTAATATTTTAAGGAAAAATGACAAATAGCCCCCCTCAAGTATTTTAGGTTTGCAGGTCGATCCCCTCGGATATTAATTTTGACAATTGATACTTTTGTCTATCAATTTGGTGCAATTGAGTACAATTGATCAATTTTGACCAACTAATTGTTGAATTGACATGAAAAAGGATACAACTGCCCTTTCATCCAATAATTTCCATTCCTTCCCTCTTCCTCAAATTTTCATCTCTCTTCCTCAAGCACCACCACTATCGTTGCCACCGCTGCACCCACAGCCACCCCTAATTCAAGTACCACCACCACCAACTTAAGTACCACCACTAACCACTTAACCCACCACCAACCCAAAACACCAAACCACCATCGTGCTCATGTTGCCGCCACAAACCTCATTAGTATCACCACCAATCACCCAATCCACCACCGATCGCTGCCACCACAACCACGCCCAACCACCTCAAAAACACCCTTAACCAGCAAATCTACACTGTACTCTACCACCACACCACAAAAGCAGCCCACAACCTCTAAACAACAATCGGACACAACTACCACATCAAATCTGGACAACACCAAGCCCAGAGCGGCGTTAGTCGATGATGATGGCGGCGAGCGGAAAGAAATGGGGGCATCGGGGGTGGGGGCATAGTGGATCTTGGGGTACTGGCTATTGATTTCAGCAACACGCGTGAGGGGAGGGGGGATGGAAGTGGCCGTCGGTCTAATGACTACAGCCGCGAGGGTGGGCAGAGGGAGGGGTGGGGGGAGGGTGGGTTCAATTTGATTGTTATAGGGTTTTTTTCTCATGTAACATATATACTTTGGCGTTTTAGTGAATGTTAGGGGCATAATTGGAGTTTCATGTCAAATTTTAGTCTGGTGTAATTATTGATAAATGAAGGGGTCAATTGTAAAAATTAATACCCGAAGGACTAATTTGCAAACCCGAGATACACGAAAGGGGTCATTTGTCATTTTCCCATATTTTAATGGTGAGTAGTTAATCTTTGTTTTGGCAATTTACTACCTTAGTGATGAAATTCGTTTATATTTTGTTAGAAATATCTATATTGCGTTTACGTCAGATGAATCACCCTATTGAAAATTAAAATATTTGCCATATGGCATTTATTCATTTATGCATCAATAGGAATGAAATAGTTTCAATTAGGGTGAGACAAAATTATAGGAAACCACATTTCCATGCCTATTCTATGTTGGAGTAGACAAATTTATAATACAAGGCTAAAATACCCATTCAGCGACATATAGCAGTACCGTGCACAGTGCACCGACACTTGATAGTCTCTGGACAGCCAACCTGCTGAACTCAGGTAGCTTCTGCTTCCATCCAAGAAATTTCTGCACCACCGCCAAGCAGCCGGCCGCCGTCGATCGGCCCTCCATAACCCACCATTATCAATCGGTTAATTATCCGATGAATCCAACGAATCGAGCTCAGTTTGTGTTGGAGAGAAGTTGCAGAAAAGGAAGAAGAAAGCGGAAATTCAATGGCTTGAGGCGCGTCTAAAGACACTGTCTTTAAGGCGATATTTGCCCCCACTCGACTAGAGTTTGCTACCGGGTTAATGGCAAATCACCTCCAGGATTACTCAAACCAACAATCTGCAGATAGCAATTCTGAAGATTTGTTTCAGAATTGCTCCTCGAAATTGTGTATATAACTGAAATTTTGAGATACGAAATTTGGAAAAAGCCAAGTGGTTGTGTATTCTGAATTTCAGAATCTTATATATGAGCTCAACAGCCACCTCTTCAGGAAGAGACATAACCATTCAAAAATTAACAGAAATAACTGTTATGTCTGGTGCCTTTTCGGAATTACTTTCAAAGTCATTAAAATTAATAATTGAAAGAAACAATTCCGAAAATAGTAAAATTATGGGCCGTTAGATCATATATAAATCAACGCACTATACGCGCTCGCGGCAAGCGTGCAAAGTGCTAAGTGCGCCCACAATGCGTCACATGCGCGCAATAGCATTCCCAATCTTCCCTCCAAAAACATCTCAAAATAATTCAAATGATATGTACCATGTGTTTGGTTATAAGGAGAGAGAAAGTTCATTTTCTCTCCAATGTGGGACAAAGAACAAAACATTTTGGGTCTTGAACTTCTCAATCAATACAAACACATTACATAACAATCTACCACCAACACTAACAGTTTGCACCCATGGCGCCTCCTCATTGGTACCCAGCTTTACCATCCTTGTCACCTATGTCTAGTGCTTTTTGGAACACCGCAAATGTGCATGATCGCCTTCAAGAATTACGCGATACCCTTTACCTTGCTAAAGCCATGTAAGTACTCTGAATAGAAATCGTCATTGCGTATCAATATAGCTTTCGATTAACTGAACTTTTATCCCTACTAGGCAGAAAGAGTTGGATACTTTGATTAAGGTTAAAGATGCAAAAGGGGTTAACGAGACTTCGAGTTGTGTGCTCTCCAAGTATCTGGAGGATAATAGAATCAATTTGGCTTCTCAAGAGTCGCTTTCATTGGAAGAGGCAAGTGCTTTGATATCGAAATTAAGGGTTGCGCTTGAGCCATTCAAGGTTGTTACGGATGATGCAAGTCCGTGGGAGGAAAAGTCTGGAGCGGTGAGGTTAGCCCAAAAATTGCAGAAGAACAAGAGAAACAAGCTTTGGCGAAAAAGGAAAAGGAAACGCGTTGCTGAAGGTCTTGCAAAGGTGGTTACAGTATCAAACCCTCTCCTTTCTTTTTGTGAATATATGTCTGCAAAATGACTGAAGTCTTTGGAATTGTTGTTTGGAGCGCATCTGTCCATTTACAATTGCAGGAGCGTGAACGGTTTGAACAAGCCGATCAAGAAGCTGATGAGTGGAGAGCTAGAGAGATCGCCAAGGATATTGCAAAACGCAAGGTGCGAAATTGTTTTTCTATGCAACACTATTCGATGAGTGGCTATTACATCCATTTCATTGGTTGAATCTTTCAAGCTACCTTCTTGTTCAGAGAATTAATTTAGTTTCCTGCTCCTGCGCTCTACTATCTAATTATATGCTTCTCGTATGGCACTGCTGTGTACTTGCAGATGACATTCCGACTTTCTCATTAAACCAGTTAGTTTGCACTTCATGCTACTATAGAGTTCTGTTTCAACGAAGTGGCCACGAATCAATATTGCTGAAACTTGGGAGTGATTTATGATCAACTTGATACTTTTTGGGGAGTGGTCAACATGCAAAGACTGTTTAAAATAAGGAAATAGCTGAAATTGAGAAATGCTTATTGCATTTACTGGAAAAATCATTCAAGATCAAGGAGTGTGAGGGGCTTAGATCGCTGTTGAATGATTCATTGAATAATTTACTTTTGCCCAAGGACTCCGGTGCTACTACTTGCTATGATTGAGATTTAGTGGGTAATGCGGAGATCTGTAGAGGTTCACATGCGATCCTGATAGCTTCAAGGGTTTTAGCAGAGTAAATAATGGCATAACATCAGAACCAATGTTGCTTATTATGCTTTGGTAGGCTATCTGTTTCACTTTCTCGCAGACACCTCTTTTGATCTTTCCTTCACTACTCAATTTGCATCCTTTTTGGAACTGCTGTCAGCTTCTCTGGTATAACGTGGTAGTGGGGAAGGAAGAAAATTAGCTTCTATGTGGATATTATAGTCCTTCTTTACTGAACTTCACTTTGGAGCATTGGCGTGTACTGTGTCTGTACATAGATGAAGATAAGAAAAGCATTTCACACTTCTTAAAATTCTAACACTTATTAGATCATGGAAGATATAACGCATGAACAGTAATGCACTAGCTTTTTGAAGTTATGGGTTTAGTACTCAAGAGTCCTGAACCTAGGGTATAGGAGTAGTTGGTCAAGTAAGTTAGAAATGGAAAACTACATTTCTATTGGCTTTCGGCCACATTTTACCTTGGTTATTTATATCTGCAAAACAGTTATGAGTTATCAGAACCAACTGGCCGTTTGGACCAGAAGGTCAAGCGGTTCGTTTCCTTGGTTGGATTGGAAATGCAAGTGAACCGGAGTAAACTGGTGTGAACTGCATGAACTAGGCCGGTGTTGAACCGTCCGGATGAAGCGGATTGAACCTGCTCTGCATGATGTTTATATGAATGAAGAATTGATGCATTAGTGCCTGCCGAGACTCGAACTTTAGTCCTCAACTATTTCTATGGAACAACCACTGTTGAGGTTCTGTAAAGCTTTTCGGCAACATTAATTACATAGAGAATCTTCCTTTTGCCTACCACCTACTTTTAAAAGAATATACAATTTTTATTAGTTAACCACTGGTTGAAACAATGAACATTGAACCAGCATAATGGCATCTTGATCAGTTTGATGCCTGTTTCGGTTCTGAACTTCTGATAATTATGTTCTGCAAGACATTGAGGTCTTTAATTTTTTATTTTTTTTGAGAGAGAAATAAAAGAGACACTTATCTTGTCTTTCTTATCAAAAGATTGAACTAAATTTGCTCTTTAGTTATATTTTAGTAAGAATTAGTGTACTGTACAGGTTAAATACTGATATTTCCACCTTTTCTTACTACCATATTTTATAACTTGTTTTGTTCCTTTTTGTGTTGTCACAGTGATATGATTATTTGCTTTACAAGTTTGCATGAATTAGGTGGCTTAAGCTCTGCTTGCAATTTCCATTGACGAACTGGTTTTGAGATTGAACCGACCTCATTAGTAGAATAACTTATTGACCGCATTTAAGCTGGAGGTTCATGCCACCAGCTTTGGTTTCAAACTTAGCCTTTTAAGAGTTGGGCTTGAGCGAGCTTGAGTAATTTGGCTCCTTTTACATTACTACTGAAAGCTGGACAAGTAAACGTGATAACAACTTTAGTGACTGGAATTTGTGCCCTGCATCCTATTGTAGCCTAACCATAATTGCTCTGGTGACTGAGATATGTTGGCATGCAGGTAGATAAGATGAAGGAGATCGCAAAGCTCAAAGCAAAAGAGGAGAGAAGGAAAGCAGAGTCTGAGGTGAGAGTTTTGTGTACCATTTATACACTTTTCATTTACAAGAATTAGAAACACTAAATTTTCCATTTGCTCGTCTGCCAGTTTATTAAGATCGTAAAGAAAAAAGTAGTCTGATGTCCTGTTCTTCAAGATGGCCTCAATCCAACTGCTTGGTTCTAGCGATAATTCTGTTTTAACTAGGACCATCACCTTGAACTCGCTCATTGCTGACGTACAAATCATCATTATTTGTTGCACATTTTCTTTATTATATATCACTTTCTCGTCCTTGCTTTTGGTTATAACTCACTATTTTGTTAATTTACCTGCTAGTGTGAACTTTGTTGAAAAGGTAGTATAGCTTATCGAGATTATAAGATGGATGGTTTTGGTTCATGCTAGACAACTTAACTTGGGATAATTTTTGCCTCAATCCATAATTTATTCTCATGACCATCTAAAACAAACCATTGCTAGGCGCTTTGTCTAGGTTTATCCATGTTCATTAGCACTACTTAGAGATTTTATTATGATCTTCACCAAAGAAAAGAAGATAACAGAAGGTCGGGAAAAAAGGTATTTTATTACCTTTACGTGCTAAGTCTACCCTTTCTTCCATTCTTTGGCATACACGTTTCTTGAGTCTCCTTCTTTCTCCAGATGAAGGGAGACTTAACAGATTAGACTATAGCATATGTAGATTTTGTTTATGAACTTTTCATCTGTGTTTTGTTGTAGTTATCTTTTGTTACCTCCATGCCTTGGTCAAGGGGAGGAAATATAAAGAGACAACTGTCATTTGATCTCTTTCATATCTCCTCGCGCTTATATCTGAAACGAAGCAAGAGCATTAGCTCTTGAACTTGTTCACTTCGTTGACTATGCTGCAAATTCGGTAAGGGAAAGATGGCTCTTGCTTTCACGGATTCCTCCATCATCCAATCAATTCTTCTCGATGCACTTTTCTTGTGACTGGCTATCTTTGCTCATTCAAACAATAAAAGAAGAGGGAAACTGCTCCTAATGGTACTCTGACTATCACAGTAGAGAACACACTTTTATCGTCAGGCTTCTTTTCCATTCCAACGGCTTCTTTGCTCGTAGATGCCTCATCGTTCTCAAATATATGGTTCCTTTGCTGATCTGGTCTTGAATTGTTTATCAATATGAACGATGGAGACAAAAATTCGCTATAGAGAAGCAAAACGTAAGAATCCTGGCAATGGTACTTTTGCTTAGACGTTAATCCTACTTCTCTTTGAAAAACTATATTTGGTGATCGAAAACTTTATGTTTTTCACTTCTGGTTCTGGAGAAGAATACACAGATATATGTACCTGGGTAATAGTTGTAACTGGCTTGCTGCTTTTACATTTGTTACCCCCCACCCCCCTCTCCCCGTGGGGACCTTTGACATCTCCAATTTTAGAAACGGATCTTTTGTTTCAGCTTGAGCTGGTATTAATCGTGGAGAAGTTGCAAGAATTGCGCTCAATCAGGATACAGAAATTGAAAAGACAAGGTGTGTGCTTTGTTGTTTATTGTTCACAAAGCTTGCTTCTATCTCTTTTTAATTAGTGGTCAGTCTTGTTTGTTGTTAACTTTGGATGTCACATAGTAAAATGTGATTGATACATTAATGATTTTTGTTTCTACTATTGCACACACTCTCTGCAGCTCTGAAGCACGGACACCCCTCCTAGGGTGGGGTTTGGTGTCCTAAACGGACGGACACCCCGACACCCTACGGACACCGCCCGACACGTGTCGGACACCGCCGATCGGTGTCCGAATTATTTTTTTTTTCCGACACCGTGTCGGACACTCCATCGAGGAGTGTCGGACACGGTAGTGTGCAGTGTCCGACCGTTTGGGGCTACTTTCAAATTTTCGGAACTAATTTCGGGGGTCAATCGGTATTATATGTAATATGTGGGGATTTTTAACAAAAATCAACTGTGCCCTAAATCCCTAATCTGAAAAAAAGACACCATATGCGAATCTCACCTTACGGCCGTCACTCCGTTAGCTTGGAATCACCTCACGGAAGCTCACTGCATCGTCGACGATTCCAGTCGCCGTCACCGTCACCATTGCGAAGACTGAAGTAGCTGTGCTGCGACTCGTCGTCGCTGTCGCCGTCGCTGTCGCCGTTGTCGTCGCCGACTAACAGGTACCTTCTCTTCGTCTCTGCGGCTGCTTCTCTCCCTTCCGTCGTTGACTGGAGCGAAGACTCGAGAGTCAGAACCCATTTGGGTTTTGGACTTTTGGTTTGGTTTGTTTTTCAGAGGTTTTGTTAACTTATATAATATAAGTTAACAAAACTCTCTAAACAAACAAAACCAAAATATTGTTTAAACAAAACTCTTTAAAAAAGATATTGACAAAATATAAGTTATATTTTGTCAATATCTTTTTTTTTTACTTAGTTATTTTGTCAAGAAGAGTTCTCTTTTTTTTTTTTACTTAGTTATTTTGTCAACTTAATTTCAGAATGTAATGTTTTAGTGTATATTTATTGTTGGTTTGGTTTGTTTAAAGAGTTTTGTTAACTTATATTTTGTCAATATCTTTTTTTTTTACTTAGTTATTTTGTCAACTTAATTTCAGAATGTAATGTTTTAGTGTATATTTATTGTTAGTTTATTACTTAATTTCAGAAATGGATGAATCTAGTAGTGCTGTAAGTGGATCGACAGCAACGATGAACGACCCTTTAAAACCGTTGTGGAAATTCGTAGTAAGGACGGGAAAGTCTGTACAAGGGGGAGGAAACTTACCTTGGGAGTGCACTTTTTGCAAAGTCCAGAAGAAAGGGTCGTATACAAGGGTGAGGGCACATTTGCTAGCTATAAGCGGTGCTGGGATCAAACCTTGCTCGAAAGTGACAAAGAAGGACATATTTGAGTTCAAAAGATTGGAGGAAGAAGCCGCAGAGAGAGTAAAAAATGCTTCTAATTTTCAGGTACCTTTACCCCCTAGTAGTGGATCCGGTTCTAATGTTGGTGCATGTTCAATATACATGGAAG
This sequence comes from Escallonia herrerae, assembly GCA_033070095.1. Classification (NCBI taxonomy): domain Eukaryota; kingdom Viridiplantae; phylum Streptophyta; class Magnoliopsida; order Escalloniales; family Escalloniaceae; genus Escallonia; species Escallonia herrerae. Next base: position 651,647 of record JAVXUP010000083.1, read on the forward strand.
AGAATATAAAAAAAAGAAAGGGGACAAATAAACTTGAAGAGGCTTTTAACAATGAGGAACGTGAGCAATTAGATCATGAAATTGCTAGGATGTTCTATACGGGGGGGGGGGGGGGTGCCATTCAACTTAGCGAGGAACCCACACTATCAAAACTCATATACTTTTGCCGCTAATCATAAGCTTGGAGGTTATGTTCCACCGGGTTATAATAAGTTGAGGACCACTCTTTTGCAAAAGGAAAAAAGAAATGTTGATAGGTTGTTAGCACCGATTCGAGCCATGTGGGCTGAGAAGGGTATAAGTATTGTTAGTGATGGGTGGAGTGACTCGCAAAGGAGGCCACTCATTAATATCATGGCTGTCTCTGATGGTGCTCCTATGTTTTTGAGAGCAATAGATTGTTCGGGTGATTATAAGGACAAACATTTTATTGCCGGGTTGTTGAAGGACGTGATTGTGGAGGTTGGGCATGAGAAGGTGGTCCAAGTTGTCACGGACAATGCTCCTGTTTGTAAGGCTGCTGGACAACTTCTTGAGCAACAATTTCCAAGCATTGTTTGGACACCATGTGTCGTTCATACTCTTAACTTAGCATTGAGGAACATATGTGCAGCCAAGAATGCGGACAATAATGATATTACTTATATGGAATGTGTTTGGATTACTGATGTCATTGGGGATGTTTGGCTAGTTAAGAATTTCATCATGAATCACGCAATGAGATTGGCAATGTTTAATGAGTTTGTGAATTTGAAGTTGCTTTCTGTGGCCGAAACTCGATTTGCTTCTGCTATTGTGATGCTTAGGAGGATTAAACTCATTAAGGGTGGCCTTCAAGCCATGGTAATTAGTGATCGTTGGAATCTTTATCGGGATGATGATGTAGCAAAGGCTAGGTTTGTTAAGGAGAAGGTGTTGGATGATGAATGGTGGGATTCCATTGATTACATACTTGCTTTCACTACTCCGATGTATGACATGCTCAGGATTTGTGATACCGATAGGCCTTGTCTTCACCTAGTCTATGACATGTGGGATTCGATGATTGAAAAAGTTAAGAAGGCCATATACGAGCATGAAGTGAAAAGACCCGACGAGGAGTCCACCTTCTTTGATGTGGTGCAAAACATTCTTGTAGATCGTTGGAACAAGAATAATACTCCACTTCACTGCTTGTCACATTCTCTAAACCCGAGGTAATCATTCTACGTTAACATTTGAGTTGATTTTTTTGGCTTATAGTCTTCAACTAATGTAGCCCCTTACTTATAGTTATATATCTAAATGTGTTCAATGTTCATTACTTTCTTTCATAAGGTACTATACCCGCGAGTGGCTTGATGAGGATCCTTCTCGAGTTCCTCCACACAAGGACAATGAGATCAACAAAGAGAGAATGAAATGTCTTCGGAGGTACTTTCCAAACTTGGAGGACCGCAACAAGGTCAATCTAGAGTATGCTGAATTTATTGGGCCTAATGGAGATTTTAGAGAGTATGATTCCATCTCTAATCGCTATGGTATGGATCCCAAGACTTGGTGGCTTCTTTACGGTGCAAGTGCACCTATCCTCCAAGGCATAGCCTTGAAACTTCTTGCACAACCTTCTTCATCATCTTGTGCCGAAAGAAATTGGAGCACGTATTCTTTTATTCACTCGGTGAGAAGGAATAAGATGACACCCCAACGTGCGGAAGACTTGGTTTTTGTTCATAGCAATCTCCGTCTCTTGTCAAGGAGGACTCCAAAGTATAGCCAAGGGGAGACCAAAATGTGGGATGTGGGGGGAGACAATCATGATGGGTTTGAAGATGTTGGGATGCTTCGGTTTGCAAATCTATCGCTTGATGAACCAGAGATGGAAGCTGAAATATGCAGGGAGGGGAATAATGATGGAGATGGAGGTGAAGAGAACGATGAAGAAGATGATACAATCGATGTAGATTGAGCACTTGATCGACTTATTACTTATTTCAGTTATTTCTTTTGTTTCCTATTCGTATGACTTTGTAAGACTTAATTTCTTATGTTATGTACCATGCACTCTGTTGGATTTAACGTTTAAGTATGACTTGTATTTGAATGTATTTGACGTATGACATGCACTATGGAATGTATTTGATACTTATTATATATATATATATATATATATATATATATATATATATATATATATATATATATATATATATATAAAAATATTAAAAAAAATAGCAGTGTCCTGCGGTGTCCAAAATTCGATTTTTTGGAAATTGCGGTGTCCGGTGTCCGTGTCCGTGTCCGTGCTACCTAGCTCTGCAGTCACTCAAAGCAAGTTTGATTATGTGGTCAATGACTGCTTAGAAGTCATCAATATTATTAGATTTCTGTGCTTATTAGAGACATTTACTTGATCCTTTTTCAATGATTTTGGCCTGACATGATCTGCTTTATGCCAATTCCTGACCAGTTTTGTTTTCATGCAGGCCATTTTCTTCCAGAGGAGGACGACAAGTTTCTTGAGAGAGTTCGAGCTGCTGTTGAGGAAGAGGAGCGCCAAGCCATGGCTGCAGCTGATAAGGATGCTGCTAAGGATGCCATTGTAACTGCTGAAGAATCTAGAACAATTATCCATGGTCGCGGATCAGGCTCAGAAGTTATAGGCAGTAGTAAAGGTGGAGAGGAAAGTCAGGACCAGATCACTGGGAGTGAAACTAAAGATGGTTCTAGTAGAGTCACGGACAGGGAATCCAGAAAACAAGGATTAGGTTCTAGCTGGTCATATGATTCGGTGGCAAGTTTACCCCTCGAATTTTATCACTATTACCACGGTAGCAACACTGATACGGGGACGCTTATTGAGGTGATTTCTACAACATTCTCAGTTTATTCTAGTCTTGCTACGTACTGCATTTTGTTGGGGAAAACGTGCTGAGACAGCGTGTTGCCCGTTTCATGTGAAATTTGCTCAGGCTTAGCTCGCATTTAAATGAACTCAGAGTTCCAGGTTTGAGTTTGGCTGTGTAACAAACTGTGACGAGCTTAGCTGGCTTGTTGATAATCTAAATGATGGTGAGATCATAAACCCTAACTACAGCAATATGTATACCGTATGCTAGTGAATGAGATGAATCAGATGCGAGGAACGTGGTCAATGGAATGAACCAGCTTTACGCAACAGTAAAAGCTTTATTAAGAGCATAATATGCACACGCACATCCCCGCAATAATATACACACGCACACTCGAAGGAGCCGTCTACCTGGCAGAAGGGGAGTTGAAGAGCTCCCTGGTGGAGATAGTGTCCCAGAGGAGTCGCCTATCCCCGCAATGAGTCCTTGTGCTAGAGCACTCGGAGTGCGTCAAGGTAGCATCCCGGAGGAGCCGTCTACCCGACTGGCCGAGGTAGCATCCCGAAGGAGCCATCTACCCGACTGGCCGAGGTAGTATCCCGAAGGAACCGTCTACTTGGCAGAAGGGGAGTTGAAGAGCTTCCTGGCGAAGATAGTGTCCCGGAGGAGTCGCCTATCCCCGCAGGATGCTGCACACTCCGGAGAGTGGGTCGCAACATGTTCCACATCTATGGCAGGGGCGCATGGTGTGGTGAATGAGAATGGTGCCAGAATGCATGTAACATGATTGTGGCGCATGGGCACGGTGACGATCGTCGTGGGACAATAGTTGGTGCCGGGGCACATGTCATGGAGATGGCGCAAGGGCGCGATGGAGTGTGTATGGTGTAGGGGCACGGTAGTATGACAGAGAGTCTGGGGGCACGGCTGTATCAGTAGCTCGACGCACGGGAGCAGCAGAGTGTGTATGGTGCCGAGGGCACTGTAGTGTGACAGGGAGCCTGGGGGCATAACTGTATCAGTGGGGCGGCGCATAGGCATGACAGAGTGAGTGAGGTGTCGGGGGCATGATTGTAATAGTGGCACGGCACATGGGCGCGACATAGTGCGTATGGTGCCGAGGGCATTGTACTGTGACAGGGAGCTAGGGGGCACGACTGTATAAGTGGTGTAGTGCATGGGCGCGGGCGGAGTGAGTGAGGTGCCGGGGGCACGATTGTGTTACAGGGGAGCTGGGGGCGCGACTGTATCAGTAGCACGGTGCACGGGCGCGACATAGTGAGTAAGGTGCCAGGGGCACGGTGTGACGTTCGGGCGATGGGGGTCGCGGAGTGACTTTCGGGCAGGGGTCGCTGAGTGATGTCGGGGCTACGGGGGTCGCGAAGTGATGTCCAGGCGATGGGGGTCGCTGAGTGACGTACGGGCCCTTGAAGAGAGTAGTGAAGATGCTAAGTATAGGAGCCAAAGGCTAACCCTTTGGGGGAAGGCCAAGGGCAACCATTGGGGGAAACCAAGGCTAACCCCAGAGGAAGGCCGAGGCAGACCCAAGGGGGAGGCCGAGGCCAAGGCCGACTTTCTTCGGTAAGCGCCAAGGTGCGTTGACGGGCGAAGTGCGACGGTCGGAGCGTGATGAGCAGTCGCGCAAGGATGCATTTCTTGGACAAGAAGCTAGAGTTGTCAAATGGGCCAGCGCGGCCCTTGGGCTGGCCCGACCCGACCCCTTTCATGTACAGTGCTGGCCCAGCCTTTTAGGGCCTGGGCCAGGCCTGCATTTCCCAGAAAAAAGCCCGGGCCAGGCCCAGCCTTGGTCTGGCCCGGTTCAGGCCCAGGTTCGGCCCGGGTCTGGCCTGTTCAGGCCCCCCTCTTTACTTTTGAAATTTCACTTTTCTCCCCCTTTCCCCTCAACGGATTTATTCCCCTTTTCCCCCCTAAACAGTACTGAAGATTTAAGTAATGCGAAAAATAATAACACATCTTAAAGTCTTTGATTTTTTTTTTCTTTATAAATATAGTGGTCATGGGATCGAGTAGATTTCCAACATCTTTATGTATTGAAATTGCTGACCCCAATGCATCGTGTACCCCACATTTGCTGTATTTTATCAATTTATGTTACAATTTGAGTGGGTTGGAAATTGGAATCTGCTCTATTTCAGCACATATATTGTTCTGTGCCCAACCATGGGCTTCATATAATCGAACCTAATTCCAGTTCTAGTGTTTGGATTGCCCAAAATTTGGTTTAAAAGAGAGATTGCATAGAGAAGATTCAAAAGGTATTTCCTTTTAAGTGTAAGTTTTACCAAGAAGAGTAGCTTTGTCCTCGACTTTTAAACTCCATCAATGGATGTGCATTGCATAGCCTCACACGATGAACCTGAAGCCAGTGGCGAAGGGGAGGGGTAGCACTGTCGCGTGCCCACCCCCATCTTTTGGCATGAAGTTTTTCTTGACAATTTGGCTTTTATCTTTATGATGATGATATTTGTTACTTCATGTCCCTTTGAGAATTTATCATTATTGAGAACCTTTTTGAAGCCAAACTTGTTGATTTAGTATATTGAATTAGTCTTATCATATACCGTAAAATATATTCTTATACATCAATCTTTTTAACTATTGTCGCTATAAATTTGTAGTAAAGCGTTGATTGCTGTTAAGGACGCTTTATTAATAGCAAATTACCATAATTAAAAAAAACATTACCTTGAATAACAAGAAAGTGTCAAAAAAAATTTAAAAAAAAAAAAGAAAATTGGGCCCAGGCCCGGCCCTAAATGTTGGGCCTAGGGCCTGGGCTTGGACCGGGCCCAGATATCCCCAGAATCAGGCCCTGCCTAGCCCGTTTGGCAGCCCCCTTGGCTCGGCCCCGGCCCGATTTGCTGGAGGCCTGATGGGCTTGGGCTGGGCTGGCCCAAGTCCGACCTATTTGACACCTCTAGAAGAAGCCACGTAGAAAAGTGAGAAGTACACGTGACTTCAGCGTGCACATTTTGACCGGTTGAAGGCGTTGAATACTGACTGTTACTTGTGCATACATGTCATGCAAAATGGGACCCCCAGTGGGCCTTTGGGTGCGATCATAACAGGTTAGGAACAAGGTGTATATTAAGTACACTTCTTTAGTTGAACTTTAAATTTTAGAAACCGGACAAGTCCATGCTTCCGTGGCACATGTAATACGCGTCCAAAAATTAAGTTAATAATATAAAACTAGTTAAAACTCTATACTACGTACGGGACTTGATATGTATTTATTCGGTAGCAGTTGTTAAAGTGAGGGAAGGAAACTCAAGAGTGGGACGGTTAAGAGTCATGGGGTAAGACGATTATACTTTTTGGCCACTTATATCCTAACACCTTATTTAATTGGATTGAAAAAATAGAGAAAATAACTTTCTGGCCAATTATGTGCTACCATCTATTTAGTTATTTTTTAAGAAATAGAAAAAGTTTAAAAGATAGATTTGAGATTTGAAAGGCAAAAAAAGTGTCAATCGAATACAAATACATATATTATTATGAATTTGTTAATATATCGAATACAACGTATAGGTTTGTGTTGTCAACGTTCTTTAAATGAATATGAAATTGTGAAAATTAAACATAGGATAATTTCGTCATTTTTTATTTTTATTTGTCACGTTTTAACAATTCCATATTTGTTACTTTACAAAGGTACCCATCCGTAAAAAGTGGGCAGACAACAATCGTTGTAAAATGGAAAGAAACAAAACAAAATCTGTCCCACATGCACGCTGTGGGACAGATTCGTGGCTTGGGCCACACCCCTCACATAAAGAGGTTTCTAACAGGGGCGCCGTCTTCCTCTCTTTCACTGAAACTTCTCGCATTCCTTCAATCTCGCCGCCGTTGCGCCGCCTGCGGCCTGAACGTTGAAGGAATCGAGAAGAAAGGAGATAGAAACCCTAGACGCCCCCTGCCACCCCTGTCAACATTTGACAAACCCACCTCACATTTCTTCTCCATTCTGTTTTGAGGTACAACTTTCACATGACTTCTCTCCCGTTCTTCCTTTCTCCTTGCGTGTAAATTTTTTGTTTCTTCCTGTAGAAGAGGCCATGTGGTTGCTCAAAGAAGTGCACTACATTTCGAATAGAGTTATGCAATAATTTCACCTCGAGCTAATCCAACCATTTGCATTACTTGGCATGGTAAATAATAGATCTGTGAAAGCAACCAAGATTTGTTGATATTACGTTTTTCAGCAAGAAAAGCGTCAATTGATTTGTTCTTGTACATGCTTTCTTGGAATATTTTTCTACTATTGTTTTTGAGTATTTTTCGCGTTGCAATTTCAATGCATTGAACCTTATCGTGTAATGTGCGGTTTGTTGTATTATCAGATCTTCCAAGATATCTATCAGCAAAGGAGCATTAAGTTCTGATAATCCCCAGATTGTAAAATTTGTCGAAAATACCTTGGTTCTCTCTAGAAACATTGGTCCTCAAGAAACACGGGAGAAGAAAGAAGAGGTTAAGTTTATGCATTTGACATGGCAACGACAATGCACATATGTGGAGCTAAAAGTCCTTACACATCATTTTCCATGAGAACTTTGCATTGCCAACCTTTGTGGCCGCGGCAGCGTCTTGATTGTGGGTTATCTGTGGGTTCTGCGGCCGGATTATGTAGAAGACTTGAGGGTTCATGCAGGGGAAGAGTTTTGAGGGTCAGCTGCAAGCAAGGGAATATGGATGTGCTTGAACGGAGTGACACCCAGAATCAAGGTGCTGAAACCGTAGATAAAGGATTGACATGTGTGATGAAGTTTGGTGGGTCATCAGTGGCATCCGCGGGGAGGATGAGAGAAGTTGCTGACCTTATCCTCAGTTTTCCAGAAGAGAGGCCTGTGATTGTTCTGTCTGCTATGGGGAAGACAACTAACATGCTTTTACAGGTATTTTTAATTTTTGTTTTAGTTTTTTGTATTTTTTCTATATTTATGCATCTGTTTCTCGCGCGGTTTCTAAGGAATTCAGACTGAAAATTGTTAGCCTATGCTTTTAGGCTGGAGAAAAAGCTGTTAGTTGTGGCGTTTCAAATGTTCATGATATCAACGAGTTGTCCTCTGTGAAAGAATTGCATAATAAGTAAGTTATTTTCGTACTTTATGTTTCTTATTTGAAAAACTGGAGAAGTTTGCATTTTGTGTTGCAGACCAAGTTTAATTCGGATTAATGTTTGTATATTCAGGACTGTGGTTGAGATTGGAATAGAAAGTTCTATCATTTCAAGTGAGTTTCCATCTCAAGTAGGTTGATTTTAACGTAAAGAATTGGAAGTTCCACTGCTGAACCTATATTTCTATTTCCTTTAAATATCTGTTGTGCGAAATTTCTCCCTCGTTTATATATAGTGAAGTATTGCGATCCCATTTATATCATTAGGATTTTCTGCATGAATAAAACTTACTGAAGTATTGACATCCCGTTGTTGTTAGTGAAAGTAATTCTTGGAATACCACCATCAATGATAATCTTGCAGCAAAAGTTCTTCGGTTTGCGACATATCCAGCTTCAAGATGTTGTCAAGTCTTTTCCATTTTAAGTTTAGGGTTGCGTATTTGCAGGGAAGCATACACGAGATACGAGCCTCATAGTAGCTCTTCAATAGTAAATCTCACCACTAGTGACGCCTTAAATTAATTGTTTATATGATGCTCTATCTGCATACTGAAGCTACACAACGAATTTTCTTTCATTTGGTATGTGATGCTCTTGGCCCTTTTCGGTATTTGAATTTTGAACGTACTTGAACTACGGATATCTCTTAGAACACAAGGACTGATGATGCTTGTGCATTGTTTATTCATTTTCTTTTGTTTTTGTGGAAATCAATTTGCAGGACATCTGGAAGAACTGGAGCAACTTCTGAAGGGAATTGCGATGATGAAAGAGTTAACTTTACGTACCAAAGACTACTTAGTCTCATTTGGGGAGTGTCTGTCTACAAGAATTTTTGCTGCCTATTTGAACAAAATCGGTGCCAGAGCCCGTCAAGTGAGTTGTTTCTTGATCAATTTCTAAACATGGCGAGTGCTAAAAGTTCTTATTTCCCAGTGGCTATCATGATACGTAGTACAGCATGAGGGTGGCATACACTATATTTTGTTATTTCTGTTTAAGCACCATGATCCAGTGATCATAGACATTGATATCTGGCCATTGTCTGCATGATACTGACAAGGATCAAATTTGGTTTTGAAAGAGTTAAGGTGGAGATGTATACACCAAAAGTGCCTTGTATGCCGTTGAAATTCCAAGAATGATAGTCTTACAAGTAGAGAGTTTCTTAATGGTTCTGGCTTATGGCTCAAGTGTTAATAGACAGGTTTTATCGATTAATGTAAGTGAATTGCCCTACTGTAGCACAAGTTTTTTTTTGCAATTTTGTTGTGCTGAGTGCTTGTGTCCTGTATCCATTTGATCCACAATGTTCCACATTCTTATTGATCCTAGCTCTTCTTATTGTGTTTCGCTTGTGTGGTTAATTCCATTTTCTCGTGTTCATTTTGAACTTTCCTCAAATATTTAACACTGCCTCAGTCTTCAGTGAGAAAAAAAAAGAAATAAGATCGAGGAATTGACATTGGAACTTCAATTAATTATGAATGTTGAGGTTCATCTAAAAAGGAATCAATGAACAGTTGTTTGTTTGAAGCTCTGCTATAGTTGGTTGAGGTCTTCAAATGATTTCTGCATCAAAAGCTATTTGACTGATCCATTCTCTCAGAGCATGCTGGTTAAAGTTCGCGTGGATATCACCTAACCAAAAGCATTGCACATGTTTTGCAGTATGACGCATTTGATATTGGCTTTATAACAACAGATGATTTTACAAATGCGGATATTTTGGAAACTACTTATCCAGCTGTTGCAAAGAAGTTACATGGTGATTGGATTAGCGATCCTGCAATTCCTATTGTTACTGGTTTCCTGGGAAAGGTCTTCTAAATAGCTTCATTCTGCATTGACCTTTTTGCTGAGGTTTTACAGTAACACGATATAAATAAATATCTTGATTGCAGGGTTGGAGAACTTGTGCAGTTACTACATTGGGTAGGGGTGGTAGTGATTTGACGGCCACAACGATTGGTAAAGCATTGGGGATGCGAGAAATTCAGGTCAGATGCGTGCAGCCAAATGCTGGTTGTAGGCCACTCTTTAAAATGCTCATCTTAATCCATGAGCATTCACACCCAGAAGTGGATTATGTATAACAATGTCATTACAGAAATGTGTATATCTTATAGCCTAGTAACATGTTTGTGTTTTTTCTATATGCTGTGCAAGACAGCTAGTTAATAATCCTAGTTCTCAATATCAGGTGTGGAAGGATGTGGATGGTGTTTTGACATGTGATCCTAAGATATATCCAAATGCAGAACCTGTCCCCTATCTAACTTTTGACGAGGCGGCAGAACTTGCTTATTTTGGTGCTCAGGTATAAAACCATAGTTGGACTGCTAAATACATTTCTTGGTTGGGTAATAATAGTGTGGTTCTAAACGACTCTTTTCCAAATATTCTAGTGAGTTTCATGGGATCCTACTCTTTGCATAATATTGATTGGAAATAATCAATGCGAGCGCATACTGAGGCCATGGCCCTTTATAAGGTTGGGTAGCAGCCATAGAGCCCCCACTCCTACCACCATCCCCAAACGTACTAGTAAAAAAGAATCGACAAAAAAGGAGTTATCTACACCTGGATCCTCTAGTGCACATTTTTTCTGATGACCCTTTATAGTAGCTATTCTTTGTGTTGACTGTTGGGGAAGCATTTTTCCAGAGAAACGCTGAAAGAAGGGGTCGTGTGTGCCGGGGGCGGGGGTGCACGTGCGGGAGAAAAATTGTTTTAATCCATGCAGTATTTACACAGCGAAGCTGATCAGAAATTCAGAAGTCTGCCTATTGCAAGGCCTAAAGGATACTGAACAGAAAATTAAGAAAAAACAGTTTCATCATATGATTCCTTCTCGATGTTTTTCTTTTTCTGGTGTTATTCTACAGGTCCTTCATCCCCAGTCCATGAGGCCAGCTAGAGAGGGTGATATACCAGTCAGGGTTAAGAATTCTTACAACCCTAATGCTCCAGGTACCCTCATCACCAGAACGAGGGATATGAGTGAGGTTCGTAGCAGGATACTATTCACACGAAAGAGTTGGATTAATTTGTGATAGGTTCTAATATGCCTAATGGTTCTCTCGGCCACTTTCAGGCAGTACTCACTAGCATTGTTTTGAAACGGAATGTTACTATGCTGGATATTGTCAGCACACGTATGCTTGGTCAATATGGCTTCCTAGCTAAGGTGAAAGAAGCTACTGAAGCTGATTGCGATTTCTCTTCTTGTTAATTCAATTGCTTTTCTTACTTGAATGTACCAAGGATGATGTTCTAGTGCCATTCAGGTGTTCTCAACCTTTGAAGAATTAGGCATATCTGTGGATGTTGTAGCTACTAGTGAAGTTAGTATTTCCCTGACACTGGATCCCTCAAAGCTTTGGAGCAGAGAACTGATTCAGCAGGCAAACGTATGAAATCGTGCTTTATGTTGTTATAGTGCTTAATCTAAAGCTCGTGTGTTCAAATTCTTTTTGTTTTGTGCTAAATCTGTGCATGTGCATGTGCATGTTTGGCCTTTGTTGTTGAGTTTCAAGCTGATAAGTCCGCATCTACATTTGCGCTTCTACAGGAACTTGATCATGTAGTGGAAGAACTTGAGAAAATTGCAGTTGTGAATCTTCTTCAGCGTAGATCAATTATCTCTCTCATTGGGAATGTTCAAAGGTCCTCACTGATACTGGAGAAGGTACTTCATAAACCTGCATGCATAGTACCCTGATAAGGTGTCTTTTTATGTGTTGGTTCTTTTTGCAGTGATTCTCCTTATGTTTGGTTATATTCGTCCTACATACTTCTCCTCATGGTCATATATGCAACCTTGGAGTGCTTTGGAATCAAATATGGATGGATGACTAGTATTGTTCTTGAGATTTCTTCACCAAACATTTGCATTTGATCTCTAATTGTCTCTAACTATCTTGCTCGCTTGTAGAGTAACTTCCTTGGTAAAGCTTGTAATGTATCTCCTGTGTGATTAGTTGAGGAAAACTAGGTGATAGGCTACCTGCGCACTAGAGCCTGGCATTTGCCACCTACATTTAGGTTCTTTGTCGTTAATCTGGAAAGACACTGATAATCTATTTTTATGTTTATCCGGATGAAATCAGTATCTGACTCATGAGTTGTGTTTTAAAAAGTTCCAGTAATGACAGTGGTAGTGAGTGACCACTTTTGCCATCGTTTGATAACTTCCAGTAATGCATTGCATTTTTGCACATGCAATGCATGTTAATAGACGTGTTTTACTATGAATTTTAGGACTGATTGCATTTGTGCTCCTCATTGCAGGCATTTTATGTTCTTCGCACCAATGGAGTCAATGTTCAGATGATATCTCAAGGTGCATCCAAGGTATACAAGCAATTATTTGCTATATCTAAATAATACAAAAGCATGGAATGCTATAAGCTTAACCCCAAGCATAGACAACTCTTGATAGGAGGAGATTCCTTTACCAAAACCATTATGAAGATAAAATGACAGTCTACAAAAAGAGACCGACTGGCGACTGCACAAAATAACCCATGCATTTGAGACAGTCAATAGTTTATTGTTTTATTTTACCATGTAGAAGTAGGGTAGGGTCAAAAATTTTTACTTCTGCGTAAAGTGGATATTCCACCTTTCAATAGTGCCAAGTACTAACACCACTTTCAATAAACTGCCAACCAGGTTAATATCTCATTGATAGTAAATGACAGTGAAGCAGAACAGTGTGTTAGGGCTCTCCACACTGCCTTCTTTGAAAGTGATCTCTCGGAACTAGTACAGGATTGCAGATCTCAAAATGGTTCCCTTTGATGTCCCAACAGGAAGGACAAAAAGTTCTCTTTCAGCTTCGCAACATGGTTGTTGACAGACTTTTTATGCATGTCATCAATTTTCGTTTACATTGACGTTATAATTGTTCCCGGCTTTAATTTTTATTGTCCAAATTTTGGTCACATCCTTCGAGCATGAGGGACCTTGCTTCAGATTACGATGTACTAGTATTCTAATTGTCATCAAATTCAACGGGAGTTGCTATTGCCAAAGTAGCACTTGCTCATGCCAAACTTTTGCACCTCTATTGTTAATTGATCCTGACTTTTGTACTTTTGCACGGAATAACTTTCTGACGAATGTGCTTTTTATTTTTAACAGTTCTTCTTAGTTGTCCATTACTAATGCTTCTTTTCCTAGATAGCAGTTTCCTAGAACTGGGAAGTGATTTTGCTTGAAATAAACATACATTTACATTTATGATTTTCTTAATGCCAAAAATATGAAGTTCTGCGTTGTTTTTGTTGGTGGTGGTGGTCTGACATACTGATGCAGTGGTAATGGCGGCAAGATGGTTGTAGTGGTGTTGGTGGTGGTTGTAGTGGTGCTGGTGGCGGTGATAAGAGCATGGCCTTGGTGGTGGCGGCTTTGCAACGTGGTGAAAGTGGTGGTGGTTGCAAGGGCATAAGGGCCGTAGTGGTGGATATAGTGAGGTGACGACATGATGTGGGTGGTGTTGGTGGCATGGTAGTGGTGGCTGCGAGAACATAGTGCTCGCAATGGAGCCCCAAGTTTTGGCCTTGCCATCATTTCCCATTTGCTAGTTGCGAATTATCTCTTGTTGATATCTTGTTTGCAGAAACCTCAGTTGAGCAATCGAGTGGGGTGAAGTGGTGTTGGTGGTCGGCATGGCAGTGTGTCACGGTGTGCTTTTGGCACAGACCAACTACCTAGTGACTCGAGTCAAGGCCTTAGAGTTTGGTGTTAAGAGGAGAGAGTATCCGATGCGTTTCTTAGAGGTAGTTTTGTAATATATGGAATTGGTTTTTGGCAAGAATTCCCGTGCGTGCTTCGGATGGACGTAACCATAAAAAGGAGATTGGGGTGTGGATTATTAGGAGTGTAGACTTTATGGCACGCAATTCCGATGTAATTAGTGTCTATAAATGGGTCATTGTGATTATCCTAGCAAATGTATATCTACTATTGTCACTTTGGATTTGTCTCTTAAAGGTATTACAAGGGGGGACTATGGTAGTGGAGGCACTCACTCCACCACTCCATGTTCTTTCAAAGCAATCATGAGGCATCAAGTGAACGAGCAACGGGAACTTTGGTTTAAACTCAGAAGCATTTAAGACATGCTTGAGAGGTTCCATTGAAAAAAACATTCTTGGTTTATTCAAACGGGCTGTGTGCCTTATCTTCTTTGTGTCGGAGGTTGTAAGTACACCCGTTATGCCCTAGACTACTCTCTAAGTCATATTGAGAATGGATATTATGGCGGATGGGTTATGCGTGTGCTTGCACACCAAGTGCTAAAATGAGCATCGTGTTGGCTTTGCCACGCTCACCGAATGAACGATATTGGTGACATGTTTGGTGGCAGCATGTCGGGCTTCATGTATTGGTTAGCAAGTACGATGATAAGGTTGACTAAGCTATTCTTGATGATGGCTTCATTAAGAGAAGTGAAGCAAGTTTTAGAGCAAAGTTCGACGAGTGGGCATATTGTTGCACACGACGAGCATGACATCAAGCATAACACGTCGCTGCACGTGTGGGCTTGCATATGCGTGGGGCCCTGGGACACTTGTGCATATACTGTTGGGTGTGCAGGATGAAGGGCATGTCAGTCCACCAAGTTCGAAGTGTTGTGGCGTTGAGCACACATCTTACATTCTTGACAAGATCAATGTGCGTAGCCTTATGAAAACGTATTGAGATGATGTTGTTCGTCTATAATCATTTTAGTATGGTTGGCATGGTTTTTATGCAAGGTTTGTATCATTGTGTTCTAGAAATTAATGTTGTTACTTGTATAAGAGATAACGGTTCATGACACAGTTCGCAAGTAGGTTGTGAGTGTTATGACGCCCTTATCGTTGCTCTGTTGTGTCATGAAATGTGTAGGCCATCACACAATGAAATGCCGATGGTTGGGGTGGTAGTGATGGGGGTGACAGGATGGTGATAACAGTATTATTCTTAAAAGTTTTAGCTAAGTGATAACTCATTGCCCTTAAAAAAACAAAAAGAAGAGATTGTAGGTCATTGATTTTTTTTTTTGGCTAGGTCATTGGTTCAATTGCGTGATTTGATTCACATAAGAAGAGAGAATTAAGGTACAAGCTTTTTACCATAAAATACTGAGAACTTGTCAAGAATTTCTTACACTTATTTATTTATTTTTTTTATCTAAGCGGGAAAAAGACTGATCTGGACTTATTTTATAGTTTCATACAAATTTTTTTTTGCAAAAACCTCTTGTGTAAGAGTAGAAGATAGTCACCGCAGCTGATGTAAACCACGTGTGGTATGTAAACTCTCTTTCCTCCTTATCCTTCACCAAATAAAACCCTACAACATTATAGGGTTAGGGTTTATAGAGAGGCGGAGTCTCCTCATAATCGAATCGATGGCTTGCACGGTTGATTTTAGGAACCTAGACGAGGGATTCGGCGGCAAGACCTACAAGCGTAAGAGATCCGAAAGCAACCAATCGATCCTACTAGTCAATGGCGCTGATGCCGATGGCTCCATGGATGTCGATTCCCCATCGTCCAAGAGACAAGCCGTCCCTTCCGACGCAGATCCGAACAAACCAGTGTTCGGAAACCCGACTTACGACGGCGTCATCGCCGGGAAGGTCTCCGGCCGGAAATGGAAGCAGGTAAGGACACGCAGATCATCCTCCTCGAAGGTGAGTTTGAAGGGGAGTACATTCGAGCAGAGGGCGAAAGAGAAGGAGATAAAGAGGGCGTACAAGGAGAGGATCACGGAGCTCAAGGAGGAGATAAGGACAAACAAGGTGGAGAAGAGAAAGAAGAAGGAGGAGAGGGAGAAGAAGAAGAAGGAGAATATTCTCAAGTCCGGTACCAAGCTCCAGAAGATTACTAACCCCAAGACGCTCAAGAAGCTTGCCAAGTCCAAGCAGCGCAAGCTCCTGAAGGTTGTTCCTGATGATTTGCTCAGGAAATAAATTCGTTTTCTGCCCTTTTTGGTTGACGTTTATGTTATGAATGAGCATCGATCTGCTGTTGAATTTTGCATCTAACATTCTCCAGCTTTGCATAGATATATGTGCTTGCATCAGTGGATTGTGTTAACCAAAATGTTTGTATTTGCAGCAATATCGCTCTTTAAAAAACCAGCTTATTTTCTTGCATTGTTTTTGCAACACATGGGCAATTTTGTTGGATATTGTATCTGCAATGCTCGTGTCACAGGAAGTTCGGGCATATTTGTAAATTGCTAGTCTAATGCTTTCTGAATCGACTGGATAAAGTTGCTTAGAATCACCCAAACTTCTTCTAATGAGATGCTAGAATGTTTGGGAGGGCTGCCATGGCATCCATAATCGGTGGGCTTGTGAGAAGGTTGGTCCAGCGATACATGATGTAGCCAGTGATGGCCTTTGAGGTTTGTAATTCTGTGCAAAAGGAAGTGAAGTCTTGTCTTTAATGGTGCGATGTATTTGAAGAGGAAACTGTGGTGGAGGAATACCACTAGCGAAGACTGATTATTCCTACATGTAGGTTTTCCATGGTAAAGTTGCATAGTTGCAGACTCAATGTCCTGATATAGTTTCCAAGTATATATAATATTGAAAAATCAGGATGGTAAAACAAGCTGAGCTGCTCTCCAAAGAGCAGATGGTGATAAATTGACGAGGCAAATGTGGTAAGAAAGGACTTAATAGTTTTTTTTTTCAAGGGAGAGAGGAATTTGTGCA
The DNA here is from genome assembly GCA_033070095.1 of Escallonia herrerae. Lineage (NCBI taxonomy): Eukaryota > Viridiplantae > Streptophyta > Magnoliopsida > Escalloniales > Escalloniaceae > Escallonia > Escallonia herrerae. The sequence goes on from JAVXUP010000083.1 coordinate 668,348, forward strand.
TACAAGGTCGAAGTTGCAGCTCTTTGTTTACTTTTTCCTGCATTTTTAGTTTCTCCCAGCAGTCATGGATCATCGGCAAAGTGTGAAGGGCGTATCTTTTGTGCTAAATGTTCTTCATTAGGGTTCTGACTTTCCAATGCAAGACTACTGTTGTTTCACTAAGAGGCCTCCACTGGATGTAATTTTGAGGACAAGCAAATAAAAGATAAGACACAATGGTGATTGGTTGGCATGTTATTTGACATAGACTCTTAGGTTATGTAGACATAAAGATTGAATGGGAAATTCTGGACCTTTTCCTTTGCTCTTGTTCTCAGGTTGCCTCCCTTCTTTGGTTTCTTAGAGGAAATTTAAGAGTTTGGAGATGGGACTGTCTCCAATGGCCATTTGTTTTTTGGCTCAAACTAGTTCTTGGGTGGGTGAGACTTGGTCGCTATTTGTTTCACTTTCCTTGTGATATGGAATTGTGTAACCCCTGGAGAGAGGCTCTGTTGCCTTCTATCATCTGACTAGGAACCTACTTCCAGAAGGAGCTTTGGCGTAAAAGCTTTATTCCGTGAATCTGAAGTGAACAGGCCATTCGACAAGGGAGATTCTGAAATTGCGGAGGCTTGGTTCGACCAAGCCGCTGAGTATTGGAAACAGGCTATAGCGCGTACTCCCGGTAATTATATTGAAGTGCATAATTGGTTGAAGTTCACGAGACGTTTCGAATAAAAGAAGATGCCCTTTATTTCTTATTTCTCTCCGAGACAGTGCCCAGATTGTTACGGGGAGGAACATGTCTCAACTCAATCAAAGCATGCATACTCACTCTCCTGGAGCATCCTGCGGGGAGGAACATCAAGAGTTTTCTCTTTTTGGCTTCGTAAATGATCAGACAGCTCCAACGTGCCTAATTTGGTTTATCCACCTCAATTGTTCCACGTTTCTTGATCATCTGGCCTTTTTTTTTTTTCTTTGAGTGGAAGAACAACAGAAACAAAGGGACTCTTTTTTTTGGTTAAACAAAGGGGCTCTTAATCTATTATCCATCGCTGCCATTTAGTGCCACGATCAAAGGCCAATGATTGAGTCCAGGAAACCTTGATGCGTTTGACGAACTGATCCTTCCGTCTCTTTAGACTAACTACCCAGTGATGCGTGCACTGGGCCTCAACGATGAGCGTGCTTTGTTAACTTTAACGGGCACCTGGCATCCGGCGACGAGTGATTTCCAAAGGACTCGGGATGGAAAATTTTTTGATGCAAAAATTGTTCAAATAGAAAAAAATATGACTGCTATGTGGGTTGAAGAGTTTATAGTAATTACTATTATTACAGGGAGATCTTACGGTTTTCTCCTCGCTTTCTTTATAGTGTAATAATATATATTGCATAAACCATGATTTTAAATCGCGAAATTGGGATACGTAACGGTCACGGTATAACGGTATCGGACGTATCGGATGTTACGTAACGAGAATCGGTTATCGCGACTGTGAAATTTTTCCAAGCATTTGCAAATGCTTAAAACTCAGTGATATGAAGGTTATGAACTTGAGATCTTTCATTTTTAATGTATAATCTATAATTGATGGTAAAAGTTTATTAAGTATTATTAATTAAAATAAGTTTTTAAAATTTTTTTTTTTGAGAATGGAAGAAATATATACCAACGTAAAAAATAATTACAAATGTACATGCAGATAACCGGACTAGAGTACGTAACACTATACAGACAATCTACAACTAAAAAACAGAAACCAGAAACCATGAACAAAGTAAGGAGCAAAACACCACTAAGGCACATCAGTATCCACCGCAGGCTCAGGAACGAGGTTCATCCGGCCACCAAGCCACTCCTGCCGTTGACCTTGCCCGGAGCGAACCGCAAAAGCTGCCATGGATGCTGATAACTTCAAATATATACCAACGTCAAAGTTTTTGAATTTAGAACTTCAAGTTAGAACCATATACATAATTCCAAAAGCAAGTAAGAGAAAAAAAATAGATAGAAGTACTAAAATCAAAATATCTAATACAAACAATGTGCCGGTTGATAAGTCATAATAAATAAATAAATAAAAGAGTGTTTGACATTTTGACCTACTTTAATTGAAGGATTTGAAGAGCTCTACGTGTCTGCCTCTCTTAGAAAACTCACCTGCACAGCTACACTTACACTCTCTCAGTGACTCAATCCCACACACACTCCCACAGTCCCATCGACCTCCCACGGTTCACCGACTCCCAAATCCCAATCTCCCACGCCCACCTTTACACTCGTCCCAACCAGTCAGCCGTGAGCCCGTTACCCAGGTGAGTCAAGTCGGTCAACGACTGGCGGGAGATGACAGCAGCCAAAGGCCGAAGTAGCTGCGCTCGGCCAGTTGGGCTTCGTCCTTCCCAGTTCCCTCCTTCCTTCTTCTACACGCCTGTTGCTAGCTGCTAGTGTTCAAGTTCTTTACATTGATTGATTGGTGCTTGAAGAGTTGAAGACTTGAAGGAGATCAGAGGAGATGCAAAGTCAGGAGATTCTCCAATAATTCTCAGAAGGAGACAAAAATATCAGGTTTCAAACCTTGCGTAACGGTATTTATCGGCGTTATGCCCGTTACGGTTCCGTAACGACGATAAGCCTATGAAATTTACTTGCACCGATATATCGGTGTATAACGGTATCGGACTCCTAAAAAATCGTTACGAATTGGCCGTTATGGTACATATTGGTCATTTTTTAAAATTCTGGCATAAACATAACAAACTAACCATACATGAAGAACATGAAACTTTTAGACGTTTTGTAGTGACAACCCTGTTTAGAACGTTATATGAAAAAAAGTGCGACAATCCTGTTTAGGAACATAAATGTACTGGTGAATCAATAAAAACACATTACCTAGGTTTAGACGCAGAGAAAGTGAACTCAATGCTAAGAATCAACTCAAAAGGTGTCTCCTTAGTAATAATCAGTTTCCGTCACCTTTGATAAGTGGATAACTCTAGCCATATAGTTATTTAATTTTCGATTAAGCAGTAGGTTTGATAAAAAGCTAATTTAATTTACATCATAATCAATAGTTTGTTTGAGATTGATTTTTGAAAATAAAGTTTAGTTTAAATTTTATAGAGTATTTGAGATTGATTTTAGAATGGTTAGATTTGATTATATTTAGATGAAATCAACTTTTAAAATCAGCTTCAGGCTATGGATGATATTTGAATAATAGTTCAAAAATAATTTTATTGTGACACAAAGAGCAAATATATTACTGTTTGAATAAAATAAGCTAAAAGGTCTTCATAATTAGTAGGAATAATCTGGTGATTTATTTGGTCAAATCAAATTATTATATATATAAAAAAGATTAATAGCCTTAGTATTTTAACTTATGAAAGCCGATTTTAAATATTTACCGAACACGTGTATCTATATCTTGCAACAATTTATTGCCTTGCTGGCCTTAGGACTTCGGTCGTCTAGGCAAGAAACTGCTCCGACGACAGAAAAAGTTGTCACTTTTTGGTCACCACAATCATTATTGATTAGTCAAAATCAAAATCCCGGCTTCGACCGACCATAAACCCTAAACCCAAAGAAAGAGTGCAGGCTTCTAACTAAAACAATGTTGGCGAGGGCTTGTTCAATGCTTAGTGTATCTTCTACTCTTGTCTCTCTCCCTCCATCGTTTGTTGTAACGACACAACCATCAACCGCCTCTTTTCACCTCGTCCCTCAGCGGAAGCCACCCAACAAGAAGCAAAACTTGTCGTTGGGTCAGTGTGCCAACAGTTATGAGGTTGGCGGAGGCTACTCGCAGCAAGAATTGGATTTACAAGACAGTAAGAAACACAAGCAAGAGCAAGGTAATCACAATTGGGACAATTCCCACTATGAGGCTCTCCTTAAAGGCGGTGAACAGGTCACCTCCGTTCTTGAAGAGATGGCCAAGCTTGTAAGTTTCCTCACTCTTTTGATCCTCAATATTTTGTTTATTTCATGGTTCTTTATGAAACCCTGTAACGTATCGAGCTCGAGACGTTACCCGCCATGGTGTTTTGGAGGTCACAGCTATAGTGTTTGACTGTAATTGCAAATTTGGGGAAATTCGGAGAAGAAGAAGAAGGTAACAGAAGAGAGCTAGAGAGAGAGAACGGAAACAGCTTAGAGAGAGAACGAGGCTTTGGACATTTCATTTCATATTTTTCACATCCTTCAGTAATAGATTCACACCTCTTATATAGAGGGGTAGTTACAAATTGAAACAAGTGTCGCTAATTATCAAGTTTTAAGGAAAAATGCACTAAACGGCAGCGTATGGTCTTCGATTCTACCCCGGTACGTTACATTCCGAACCCCTCGAAATCATCCTTGTCCTCAAGGATGGGAACCCAAGCTGCCCAGCATTTATCCTTTTATTTCTTCCACCGGGATCAAACACAAACCTAGTGAGGGGTCTTTGAGCACCTGCAAGAACAACTTCTGAGCAGAATCCCTGGTTCTCCTCATCAAGCTGGCTTGATTGTGAGTCCATCCCCACAAGCACAACACTGCTAATCCTCAAAAACAATTTTACTAATGTGCCATTTGCAGTTGTGGTTCTTGATATACGGAGAGGTTGTGCTCCAATTTTCACTGGTATTTTAGCAACTATGTTCCGTGGAGACTGTATCTCCTCTAGCTCACCAATTTCCACATTTTCTAGCATATCAACCTCTTGTTTGATGTCACCATCAGCAAGTATGCTCTGATCTTTGAGTGTTAAAACAACTGCACCACCTTCCATTACTTTGTCAAGCCCATGAAGATCTTTAACACCCGCTAGATCCTGATGCTTAGGCTGAGCTGTACTCTCATCTTCACTTTCGCCTTGATCAATATTTTCCTGCTCTTCAAAAGCCTTTGACAAATGCAAGGCTTTCTCCTTTTCAGCATTCATTTTCTCCTCGAGCTTGCGGCTCTTATTAACCCATCCTAAAATCTCCGATTCACCTCCGCCTGCCGCCAAATTGTATACTAGCTCAATTGACCTGTACCTAACTTGAGTCATTGATTTAGAGAAGGAAAGATGTGCTGCAATTGTTGGTGAGCCTTCTCTTGGATCTTTCGTCAAACACCTTGGCTTCACAAGCAGTTTCCACGTTTTTTGCCACAAAAATGGCTGTTGATAGGTCAAAGGACTCCATTTATGCACCAGATCTTTGATTTCGGCCTTGAGACCGTCAACAAAACATTTGACATTGATTTCTTCTGAAGGTTCTCGTCCTAAATAAATTGATACCCAAGACCTAAGTAGCAGAAAATCATCTACATATTTACGAACGGATGACATCTGTTGTCGATACGAGAAAAGGTTCATCAATGAAATATCATGTGATTGCTCGATCTGCCAAATATTGCGACCTTGAGTTCGGCACTCAATCTCATAGCAGCGAAGAGCATCAATGAATTGATCCTCTTCTTTATCTAGCTCCATTAGATATTTTGTGGTATAATTGTGACTCTGAACGATAAGAGGAGTACCTTGTAGATGCTCCCCGGAGTGCTGCGTTTGGCTCGTCCTTGCACGATCAGTCAACGGTGTGCCGGTCGGATTTAAATTTGTACTTGATTGAGTAGAGTCTGGCAGATCTGTGTGGCTAGGTTCGCCTCGATCTTGACGCGGTGGAAGTTCTATGTTGGAGTTTATCTGCGCCATGAAGTTCCTTACCTGAAACTTGATTTATGTGAAACTCTGGAGCAAGGGAGAGTTGCTTCTTTGCAAATCCCCCATGGTAGCTTCGACAGAAGCCATACGGACATCATTTGCCGCCAACCGATTTCCCATTACCTCCAGGAATTCGTGACCCTCAACTTCAGAAATTTGAGTGTTCTTCACAGGACGAGGCATCTTCAATTACGCACTGGAATTTGCGGAAATGGTGTAGTGCAGGAAATGAAAATTTCTTACAATTAACGACTGGTTCAGACCCCAATTAAAAGGCTCTGATACCAATTGTAATGTATCGAGCTCGAGACGTTACCGGCCATGGTGTTTTGGAGGTCACAGCTATAGTGTTTGACTATAATTGCAAATTTGGGGAAATTCGGAGAAGAAGAAGAAGGTAACAGAAGAGAGCTAGAGAGAGAGAAAGAGAGAGAACAGAAACCGCTTAGAGAGAGAACGAGGCTTTGGACATTTCATTTCATATTTTTTACATCCTTCAGTAATAGATTCACACCTCTTATATAGAGGGGGTAGTTACAAATTGAAACAAGTGTCGCTAATTATCAAGTTTTAATGAAAAATGCACTAAACGGCAGCGTATGGTCTTCAATTCTACCCCGGTACGTTACAAACCCCTGTATGTAACCCTTGACTTCAACCCCCAAACCCTTAATCTTAAATTCTTGAAAGGTGCTTCTTGTTTGGGACTTCTAAACACTTACGTGTAAAGTCCCAAATTCTCTGTCTGATTGAACATACATAAATTGTTTGATTGGGTATCTGAATTCTTGCTATTCACATTTGCTCTTGTGGGTTACAATTCAATATTCTTATTTGGTGAACCTGACATCCAAAACCCTGAAGTTGTTGTATTTGAGATTTTAGTTGAATGGTCAACTTAAGGCATGCCATCTCAATATTTGTTCTCATTTGACCTATGAAATGGAGTAAAACAATTTTTTTGTCATAAGCTATCAATTGGAATGGTAACTAACATACGTTTCTCCAATTTTTTTGCACAATCTACAATCCAAACATATCTTAAATCCAGCTATTGTTTTTGTTTATACTTGTCTACAGTTGGAAGATGACAAAATGGATGAAGCATCTGAGGAGGTGGCAGTACAGTTAGCTGCGCAAGGAGTGATTGGCAAGAGAGTTGATCAGATGGAGTCAGGATTTATGATGGCTCTAGATTACATGATCCAACTTGCTGAAAAGGACCAGGATGATAAGGTAATAAATCTGTTTTTACATGATTTCACACGAAGGACATCTATTTTCACTAGACACTATAAGTCTCATGAGTGTTATATGCTTTGACTAGAGCATCTGGTATCACTATAATTGTCACCCACAGTTTCAAGCTGTTGCTGCTCTAGTAGTTGTTGTGCTTAGGGGTTATGCATCACAACCTGTTTAACAGTCGGCAGGGTGAGGTTAGGCACTTCACTTGCCCCTCCTTTAACCAATTTATATACTAGAAACTGTGGTAGAGCTGGCGAAGCTTGCTAGTCGTAATAGAAGGGCAAGGACCTGATTCTCCTACCAATCTGGACTGCTTTAGTTTACGAGTATATCCAAATCACAACTTTGCTTAAATTCTCTTCTTACAAAAGAAAACTTACTTGGGAGGCATCATCCCTTTGATTTTGCCCACAAAAAGTAAATGGAAGTCAATTTTTACATCTATCAAACAGCATTGCTGCTTATTATCCACCTTTTGTTGCATCTCTAGGACAAGGTAATCTACTGAAGCCCTCATAACTCTCATTTGATTCTGTAGGCCAATGTCATCTATTGGAAGTGCTGCGAAAACTCGTAGAATTATTTGATAATAATTGAGAAATATTAATTTACTGCCAAACATTACTATGTTTTAAAGCTTTAAAGCATTAATGATTTTTGCACGCTAGAGAAAAGTGCTTTATAGGCCAGATCAACCCTTTACTGCTGATCTCTAGAATGCTTCCTCGCTTCTTACCTAACTACCTTGGTAGAATCTAACCATCTTAATCATTGTAGTACTTTTGTTGTCATCAATTGGTGTCTTTATGGTAGCTGTGCACTTGTGTAAATGCTAATATTATTGTAGTGTTTCTGATTAGTGATGCCGTATGGCTAGCTGAGGCCCCATGCCTACCGCACAAGTAGTGATCCTATATTCTTTTGGCTAATATATAGTAAGAAGATTGCAGCCGTTGACTAATAAAAACTTATGATATAGAGGAATTTAAGGGGAATTGAAGTGGCAATAGCTAACCAGCAAAAGAAGTTTTCTTGGCATAAGTCTTCTGGTCCATAGAGCACATTAGCATATGGTAATATTATCTGATATCTGATTCAGGTGCGATTTGACGTGGCGTTTGTTCTTTAGATGTTTAGGTTTATTGTACTAATAATGATATTTCTCATGAATTTTCTATAGAGGATGCTATGCGCGACTTTAAACATTATTTTCTCATGTTCTGTTGCAAAGCTTTCTTATTGTTGTGACACTTGTTTACTCTCTCAATTTGAGGATAGCTCATCTATGAGTCTTGTTAAGATGTTGCTGCAGTCACAGGGTCTGTTCTTTTGATCTTCTTGTGGCTTCAGCAATGCTTCTTTTAACACTTCTTCAGTTGTTACTGTTCAGAGGAAGTCACTTTTGGAGGTGATCAAGGAGACTGTATTATCTCATCTTACCAATAAATGCCCCCCACATGTGAGGATTCCTTTAACTGATATTCCTGATTCTAACTTCTTGCCAAAGGCTAATTAACCTTTATATCATGTCTGTGTAATGTTAGCATGTTGCATACTCTCCCAGGTTCAAGTGGTTGGCCTGCTCTGCAGAACTCCCCAGAAAGAAAGTAGACATGAATTACTTAGGCGAGTAGCTGCTGGAGGTGGTGCATTTCAAAGTGAAAACGGGACGAAAGTTCATCTCCCAGGGGCAAATTTAAATGATATAGCTAATCAGGCTGATGATTTGCTGGAGGTAATAACTTTAGAATACCGCATGCTTTGCTTCATGGTTTCTGCTCTCAAGGATCCAAGTATTTGGAAATTTGGGACTTGTTATTTGTAGAAACATATTCTTCATGATAGGTCCTGTCGATCCTTTTCCAAAGTGGGTTTTCAAGAAACCAGCATGCTTTGTTTTAGATGCTTCTTGATGTTTCATGACATGAAATTCACATTTCTCTTGTCCAGAAATTAAAAATCTCCATAATAGAAGTTATCTTATGGTGAGAAGCAGCTATTCTTGTCTGAGTTGTCTTTAAGTGAAATGGAACACCCTGTTAAGCGGATATCAATCGGTGAAAGTCCCCTGGATAGTGAATCATGGAATAGAATCTCTCTCTCTTTATGTATGTGCTGATGAAGGAATAAATGATTTGGTAATTAGTGAGGTCTTGTGATAAGTGGAAAGCCATGTTTCAGAAAATCAGATTTAGTAGTCCATATTCTTTGCGGGCCTTTGCTACTTTATAGCAAACTAACAAATGTGTGGCATTATGGAGCCGGAATTTAGTGATCTTCCTGAACCATTGATGCCCAATAACCTAACGAAGATAATTTCTCCACATTGTATAACCTATAGCAAGTGAAGGGAATGTTGTGTCCGAATTGAAAATTTACCATTTGCTATTTCAGCCAACTGTATTATTAATAAATTTAGATATTTCAAGCTGATGCTTTTATGTGGTTTCTTGTTTGTGTGTACTTTTCACTTTATCACTCTTAATAACCCTTGCTAAACGTTTTTGTTTCTCAAAAATGTTCCTTCTTTTGTTGGGGGTTGGGAGAGCTAAAAATTTGTTTGGGGAATGGAAAATTAAACCACTCTTATCGATTATATTTTGCAGACAATGGAAACCCGGCCCGTTGTTCCTGATCGAAAGCTGCTTGCAAGACTTGTTTTGATCAGAGAGGAAGCTCGGAATATGATGGGAGGTGGAATACTAGATGAAAGAAATGACCGTGGTTTAAATACACTCCCTGAATCAGAGGTCTGGAAGTTTTTACTAGATGATTTTCTGAATAAGATTATGTCTTGGTGATAGCGCTTAGATTGCTTCTATGTGATGAGAAATTATACAGTACTAACTTTGAGAAATCTGTACAGTTGTTTGTATTTTTCTATCACTATTCTCTTTTACCATTATAAAATCACCTGCAATTTTTTTCTGTCAGTGCAGGTGAACTTTTTAACTAAACTTGTTGCCCTTAGACCCGGGAAAACTGTACGAGAGATGATAAAGAATGTAATGCAAGGAAAAGATGAAGGCGCAGACAACACTAGCAGCGATGAGGAAAGTATAAGTGGAGGAAGGATTTCAAGTGGAATTGCAGGAAGGGTGAGTCTCTTTAGGCCATGATAAAATGTTCATTTCATAGGGAGTTTATAAGATGAACTAGATACTGAAGATGTTTGACCTTCCTGATATGCTAGGCTAGTGTTACGGGACGTAAACCACAACCTGTGCGCCCTGGCATGTTTCTCGAGACCGTCTCTAAGGTACTTATTGTTTGCATTTTCGATCATTGTTTATAAGCATAACGGGGAAAGGGTTGCTTCGGGTGACCTTGAGGATGCATTTGGGAGTGGATTGGCTAACATTTTATCAGAAACTGATACCATTGAATTTTGAACAACACTCGCTTCTCTAAGGTGCCCTAAAGATCACATAGGCTTCAACTTATTCGCTTTAGTATTATCCAGCATGTCTGGGTTAGATAAAGCTTCAAATACACGTCGAGTAAAAGAATTTTATGGCATACTCAGACATGAAAATGTTATGTATACTCAATATACCCCTATTGGACTTGTTAGGTGCTAGGTGGCATATATTCTGGAAATATCTCTGGCATCACGGCGCAACATCTTGAATGGGTACATCTCTCTCTCTCTCTCTCTCTCAAAGCAAATGTGATTCCAGAAGGGTTTAGTATTCTGTATTTGATGCAAAAGGAAATAGCATTATGCTCAATTTATATAGACACTTAAGAGTTAGGTGAAATATCTCTATTTGCTGCATGCTTTATCTATCCTTTCTGCAGTAGATTTGTCAAGCTCTCCGATTATCAGTTACTTATATATTTGCAATACGTCAGACTTTCCTGATTCTTGTAGACAATATGGGGGATTAGACTGTTGGCTCGCTACTAAAAAACAGTTCTTTATCTTCATGCTAAAAAAGGGATCCAACAAGGCAGTAACTTGTGTCAATGCTTGATCTAATATTCAGGTTCATCAGAATACACTTCAAGTTCTTCAAGAAATCGCGTTTTAGCTACTGTCATGGCAGACACCAGATACTCCAGCGTGTCGTACATTATTACTGTTAGTTTAATTCAGATAAGCGAGTCGGTAAGTGGCATTGGAGAATTACATATACATGTAAAGAAGCATGTAGTTTTGTGGTACAGCATGTAAAAATATACCATTTTCTATAGATATGATTCCGAGGTTTACTGTGTGCTATTATTTGAAGAACATGTCATGCTTGTATTTTTTTTCTTTTTCCAGGATTATAGACCTTAGCACGCTATGGAACCGATAAACATGGATCATACAACAGCAAACTCAACCAGCAAAAGCAAGAGGAGAAACAAGAACTAAATAGTGAAATTAAAAGCCAGTAGGGTAATTTTGTTCTATCAGTCCCCTCCGCCTTACTCACTCATGAGATTCGTCTGGAAGCTGGCGACTCTCTCTGCATCACTCTCTTTCCATCATGTACACAGCGTAATGTTTAAACACGTGATCATGAGTTCAAATTTCTAGACTAGGAGTACTAAGTAGCTCTATAAATGCTTAATCAATTCAATCTCAGACTATATTGAGCTACTTCATAAACATTCCAAATTGAAGTCATATGAAGAAAAAAATTTGGAGCATCAAAAGTTGCATCTGTAGCAAATTCGGAATCAGTCCTGTACACCCAGCAGACTTCATCCTTATCCATACAAATCCCAACGATCAGTGAGGTCAAAATTCCTCGTCTTCTTCTTTATGCAGGCTGAATACATTGCCACCACTTGTTTACACGAGGGTAGTGTTTGGGGTGAGGAGGTAAAAGAAGGGTCTGGCACTAGCGGAATGTAAAACCTATTCCATCCAGAAACCCGTGCAGTGTATCTCCCTAAACATACATCTCAACTTTTTTTCTGCTTTTAATCAATCCACGCCGACTTTCTTACGTCTCACATTTTAAAGAATGTCTCACACATACAAGATCGTCTAATCTATTGCCATCCATTTTGTACAGAGACACACCTTCCATCTGACTATAATGATCCTGGGCCTCTCTTCTTAGACTCTCTAAAGGCATGATTTCCCATTTACTGTACTTTGAATACCTGCGGACACTCCCCATGTCCGGAGACCCAGAAATGGGCCCGCTGCCACTGGAGCCCACATTGCCCCACACTTTACAGCTACCGAATTGTTCCAAATCACCTGTTTGACCAGCTTGATTCCTCCTTAAGCGCAAGGCGGCTGCATGAGCCCTGCCTATCATTTCTCGACTTGGGATGTCTGACCAGTCTTGCTTCCTTTCTGCTCTCATGGGAGAATGAATCCTAATAACCTGAGAGGTGAAAGCCCCAATTGAAGACACAACGTCCTGTGAAAAACAGAGGGTACACTTCTTTCAAGGAAATAAATATATATACATACACCAAGGCATTCTAGCAGTTGGTAATATGCCCTTCCTTGAAGGGGATTGTGTCCTTTTCTTGGTGTCGAGAAGTATCTGGTCCTGCATGTAACAGTATCATGGATGAGAGAGAGAGGTGAAATATGATTAATGATATCATCACAAATTCGTTTGGAAGTAAAAATTTCACTAAATAGCACCACAAGCACATTTGATCACGTATGTACAAGCACCAGCAAAAAATTGCAACAAGACATTCAAGGTTGTGAGCAAGTATTGAATTCAAATACCAAGATGAAGAATATAGACGAGTTCATTTTATGGAAAACCACAATATTAGAAAACTAAATTTACCATTCAGTGTAACCAGGATCAACAGTGAAACCATAAATGTCAACGATGTCACACATGGAAAGTGCAAGTTCTATAGATTTCATTCCAGTTCCTTTGGCTCCTCTGCGCAGTACTATTCCTTGGAAGAGATATACTGGGTTCGGAATATTCTGCAAGATGCATATGACAATTTACACAGATGTTAGTCATGCCTTTATTGAATGACATCTCTAGGAGAGGAGAAATTGAACCAAGGACGCATAGACATCATGAGTGAGAACTGCTAATAAGATTTCGCTGTTCAGCAAAAGTAAGATTCTACTGTCCAGACTGAGTCCATCTGTCTGATAAAATAGCTAGCCTAGCTAACAGGCAATTTTACTGGTAATGCTTATATAACAATAGGAGCTGCTGATACTCAATGCTAGAGAGCTATTGTGTCTCTCTTTTCCTCTGTTTCTTTAAATGCACCTTTTTCCTAATGCTCTCCCCTCCGTTTAGTCCTAATACAGGATGGAGCTACAAGGCTTTGGCCCAAGAGCCCTTGTTTCCCAGTTCGATAATACCCCATCCCTCTCCCCACCCATGCAAAGGCGAACAGCAGCAGAGTTTTTGCTGAATTGGCAGTCTTGGGAATGAATATGAAAGAAGAATCAGATAGGAACTTGGGAATGAATATGAAAGAAGAATCAGATAGGAATTGCCTAGAGAGGGATTAAAGCTACCTCTTAGAACTTTTTGTTCTCGTGGTCAGATAATCATGGGCCATCCGCTTCAGGGTCCTTTTGTTTATTTTTTGTGTAGCTTATTCTTGTTGTCACTAGTTTCTCTAACGCAAACTTATTTTCAGCTATAGAAGTTTCAGATTTTGTCCCCATTAAGGGATAATCCAGCTGGTAAGGAGGTTAATTCGATATGCTAGAAAGATCTACGAGAGTTTGACAGATAGACCCTATTCTCTTGCTCTCTCTCTCTCTCTCTCTCTCTCTCTGTATCATTCTTGATAGTTTGAGCAATTACAAACTATTTTAATATGATTTTGGCAGTCGTCGTGATGTGGATTTATTCAGTTCTCAAGTTGTGTACTCATTAAGTCTTCCTTCTAAAACTGGACTATGCACCATCAGGTCTTGAGTCCCAATAATGAGGAGCCTCGTCAGTCAATTCCTGAATAGAGTTTCTATATAAACATGTACCTAGAGCCTAACAGCAAAAGGATTTTGGAAAAGAACCACTACAGTAACTACCACCCTCTTTATGATTTAAGTAATCTGAATCCTCATTCTTCATCTTGCAATCAACAAGGTAATTCCTATTAAAAACCAACCGGCAAACTTTTGACAAAATAATGTAATATATGATAAGCATTTACCTCTATCATTGCATTGAAGTCCCTATGAGTCACACTTTTGATGATAAGTACCTCATCAGCTGCAGAGAAAACAATATACAAGTATTGTGTACTAAGAACCAACACAGTAAAAGACCATAATAGAAAGTCAAAGAATATATATATGGCAGATGTTAACTCAAAATTCTGCCTCTAACTTAACCTAATCTAAACTTCGGTTATTTCAGTCTTTTTATGATCTACAATTCCATTAATAGGGCTTCAAGTATGTAAAATATATAAGAACAATACCGAATAGTACCATCAGAAATCAAATGATATAACAAAAACACGTTAAGGGGAACACAAACTAATGATTTCATCGCCAAAACTGAAGATTTAAAAAAAAAAACTAGCAAGGGAAAGAGAGGGGAGCAGGAAAAAAAATAGAGAACAGTGCAGAGAAAGAATTTCCTCACCTGACCCATTGAGAATAGTGACCATGTTACGAGCAGCACCTCTTACTACAAGACGGAAGTCCCTCTTTAGACCAACATATTTCGCGTATTTCTGCATAAGTATTTGAACAAAAGAGATAGATAAGTTGTCCTATCCTATAGAGAACTTGGCATCAACTCCCAAGCAAAATTCACAAAGGATATATAAATAAATTGTCTCATAGAGAACCTGGCGATCAACTCCCAAGCAAGAGAAAGAGTAAGATGCCAGAAAGGGATTAAGAATGAAAAGTAGAACCACCAAATTATCTCTTACATGCACGTATGTTATTCAAACATGGTGGTATAGGTAACCTGTGTACACGACATAATCGGAAAGAAATCTATACATGGTACATTTACTGAACCTTTTCATCCCCAAGAAAGTACGGTAAGGTTCAAGATTGACGGTTGGCCTTACCAATTTAAACACACCGTAATCAAAAGAGTACATGACCCCAGATGTTGCTTCTTATCTTGGAACAAATGTCAAAAAGCTTATATACCTCATTAACTGGGGCCTCATTGTCTCGTATAACTGCATCATGACTATCAATCTCTTCGCCAAACTGTGTCTTTAGGAGATCTCCCGAATTTCCGACAACAGCACATGTTTGAAACTGGCGGGGACGGAAGGGTGGCTTCCCTGGCAAAATTAAATTAAGGTGCTCTTCACAAAGAGAGCGATTGTAGCATTTGTCAGCACCCCTGTAGCCATGAAAGAAAAGCACTAATATTGAAAAAGATACTCGCGGCTATCCCATACATCAAATTCAGATATAAAAAAAAATTACGGAGTGGCAACAAAAAATTGGTATATCTATCTTTTGGAAGCAGGAAATGAACATACAATTGTGCTATCCTTTTGGCTGCATAGTCCAACCATCCATCGGGCCTTGCATCCAAATATTCTCTTGTCAACACTGTAGTCATGTTACGATACTGCATTTCAGACAATCATACTTTATGACTTCATGTCATGCATAACAAAAGAAACAACCTCAACAAAAAAACAAAAAAAAACCCAAACAACAAACCTGTTCCCACAACAAAATTGCCTCGCAAACGTCATAAGTATACTCCAAGGGTTCAAAAACCTTAAACTGCGCATTGTACTGCAATCAAAGACCAGAAAAAAGGAATCAACTTCTGGTCTTCTAATGCATCAGAAAGAAAGATAGAAGGAAGGAGGAAAGTTAGATAATTGTTAAAGAGGAGACAGACCCAGGTGCTGTTGGTGCCTTCAGGGAACTTGAGAACCAATTTACAGTGATCAATAATGTGTGCAGTAAGTCCAAGCCCTCTGTTTGCCTACATGCAATCTTAAGGTTAGCAGACGATTGAAAAAAGACTCAAGTCTCAAATCATGTTCTGAGAAAGGTGTAGTAAGTAACATTTCCAAATTTAAGTACTCAAGCAAGAATTTATGCACACCAAAGCTTATTAAGCGGTTATACATGGTTCACATTCAAAAATGATGTCTGGATGTAAGCATAGTTAATTTTAAGCTACTTTTCCTTATTCGGGTAGTGCATGCACTCAGACTTAACAGCTTCGTATAGAATCTACCCGATGATCCAAATGCATACAAGTTTAGAATAGTCGAATCAACTTAACCAACCAAGTATCATTACTCACACACATACATGTACATGGAGAGGTAAATAAAAGGAACGGAGAAGACTTACGACGCATTGCTGAACGGTGGACTGAAATTCAGATAAGATGCGTACTTGCTCCGTGTTGGAATCTATCTTTTGGTTAGCTGCAATCGGATTAAAACGTAAGATCAGATTGCGAAAGTTAGGGCTTCAAGAAATGGGGGGAAACAAGTGCGGGGGAACTCTAACCAGTGAAGAAACGGGACTGAATAGCGAAAACGACGAGGGAGAAGATACAGGCGGCGCAAAGCAGGTGAAGGAGGGCTGGTCTCCTGGTGGTGCTGTTGATTGACGAGCTCTTCACAGGTCTCGTCATCATCACCTTCTGCACCTAAGGAGTGAGCCAGTGATCGAGTGAGTTGCAGATCTAGTCATGTATCTGTCCCCCTATAATGGGGATGCCGTGTCGGTTAACTAAAGTAATTTCGTCTTAAGCCAAAAAGGTTCCAATCCTATAGCTTTGGGCAAATGTTCTACCTTTGGGGCATTTACTTTTATGTTTTATGCGTGAATGATCCTTATTTTTTGTACCAATCTTTTTTAGCTAACTTGATCCATAGTATGCATCTTAATCTTAAAGACTGCAAAGCTTTAAGGTTGAACCACGGTACATACAAAAGGGTCTTGCTATAAAGCATTAAATAATGTGATATCGAATATTACCTAGATATGTCAATGGGTCGGACTTGGGCCGGTCCAGCCCGGGCCCAGAAGAGGGCCAGGGCCAAACCGGCTTCGGGCCTTGCAAATCGGGCCGGGCCTGGCCCAATGTGAGGATATCAAGGCCAGGGCCAAATCGGGCTTCGGGCCTTGCAAATTGGGTCGGGCCTAGCCCAATGTGAGGATATCCTGGCCCGGTCCAAGCCCAAGCCCTAGACCCTAACTTTAGGGCCGGGCTTGGGCCAGGCTCGGGCCTGAATACAAATTTATTTATTTTTTAAAAAATTCTTTTTATCCATATTTTATGTTATGAAAAAAAAATTAATTTAAGATAAATTTGTTCATAAGTCCTCCCTCCTTTTATCTCCATAAGCTTTTTATCAACTAATTTTTAAAAGGAAATTGTTTATTATTGTTTTTACAAAAGATATTAAACAGGTTTTTGTCCTTTTATATTCACATGGTCGACAGAACACCGAGGTATTGAGTTTGTTCAGTTGTAAGTTTTTGCCTCCTTTTCTTTCCAATTTAGATTCTCAAAATAATTTCTTACTGCAATAAAACCTATCTTTAGTTTTTGGACAGCTTAATGTTATATAGCTTGTTGAGTAGATATTTTTGTGGACATGGGTGTCACCCCTCTGGTATTCCTTATTAATACATATCATTACTTACTAGAAAGAAGATAGATCAGTTGTGCACTCATGAGTTGCACTATGATTGATTAACCACCTCTATTTTCTTTTTTCTTTTTAGTTCGCTATTCAGTCATAACAAAAAAGAGAACATCAAAGGCTAGTACAAGTATGAGTCCAAGATTGCCTATCCTTGCTTCTGTTCCTCCATTTACTTATGTTTGGAATCAGGTGTGAAAGAAAAATGTCAGTGACATGGGTAGAATGAAAATGCATTGCATGCTTGTCTTAAATTTCTTACCCATTCGAAATGATTTTCTATTCTAAGTATACACTACTAATTGGGAATTTTTTGTTAAAGTTCATAGGTAAGATACCCAAGGAAATCGGGCCATTTTAGGGCCGGGCCCGTTTCTCAAATTATTCGGCCCGTCCGAGCCCTAAGGGTTAGGGCCAGTCCGGGCCCAAAAAAGGGTCGGGCCAACCCGCGGGCCGCTCGGCCCTTTTGACATCTATTAGTACCTTAATTTAACGACATATCGTGTTTGCTTGAAGTTATTTAATAAGAAGGATCATTTGCACATAAAATCCTATACTATAGAGGCGGGTGTGCTTTTCTCCTTCCTGTTTCAATTTTGACGCAATTCACTTAACTATTCACCAATTGACTGTTTGAAGTCCAATTTTTTGGACGTCCGTCAATCTCTTAGGAATAATATTGTAATTTCATTCCTTTTTTCCACATGGAAGCCAAGTCATCTCCTTTTTTCTCAATCACTGACACTGACCACAGCCAAGCACGAAATCTCACCACCACCCCACCGTTGACCACAATCAAGCATGAAACCCCACCACCACAACAAGTACAACCAAATTCCCACCACTACCATCGGTCAACCACCATACCCACAAACCACAACCATGCACGAAACCCCACCCAACATTGGCCACCCACCACTTCAACCAAAGCCCAAACATCCGACCCAGATGCCCTTTCTCTCTCCACCTGGGCCATTGTGGTGGATCAATCTTGTAGGGGAAGATGAAGGTGAGCAACATATTGGCACATGTCAATCCGTTATTGGTTAATGGCGATGACTTGGCTACCATGGTGGTAGATAGTGTGAAGTGACAATTTTATCCCTGAGATGTTAATGGACATCCAAGAAATTGGACTTCAGCCTACCAATTGATAAATTGCACTCAAATTGGGAAACTGTGAGATAAATTTGAGCAAAAATTGAAACAGTGGAGGTAAAATGCTCACCCGTCCCCGTAGTATAGGGCTTTGTGTGCAATTGATCATAATAAGAATTACTATTGATTTTTGTCTCTGGTGGCGAATTTCTTAACCCGGTGATACAGTCATGACCAGATTTGAGAAGGGGACCAGGAGTAACTCAGTATATGGTTTAATAATAGCCGAGGAAAGAATTTGAAGAGGAATGGATGTAATCAAATTTGAAAATAAATCTCACTACACTATGCTCAGCTCAGAGTCGCAATGCTAATAAGTAGCTTCTCGAACAAACTGTAGAGAGACCTCTAGATCCCAGAAAATAAAGCTAATTGCTCCCACTAGTTCTGCATTTGACGCTGCAGTCGGTGTTTACCGAGCTACTAAAAAGTTGTTCGCTCCTGCTAGTTCTACATGTCGTGCTGCACTCCCTTTTTCTTTCTTTCTTTTTGTTGTTGTTGTTGTTGGAATCCACTCATCAAACTGTTACATGCTCTACTTGGGGTACGTAAAACAGATTTAAAAAGAGAGAAGAGGAGTGAGAGAAAGGATATGTACTGTGAGCATTCTGCAGCATTGGAGCTCCCAACTTCATCCAAGGCCAATTTCTTAGCAACAACATGCTTGCGGTACCAGAAGATCTATCAACCTCCTCACTCATTCATTTAGGTAACAAAGGAATAAAAGAACCTTCTCATACAGGCTAGTTGTTACATACTTAGTTTCTTGCTGTACATGAATAAGCCATGGTAGCTGGACGCTGGAGATTTACGCAGTATAAACTCTGCGAGTATATCTGCTACTAAGAACCAAATTTACTAAACAACTCGCTGCAGGATGGAGGGTGGTTTATTAAGCAGAACCATTTAAAGGATTTATACAGAGGTGAAAATGCCAAAAACTCAGTATCGCCGACCACCCGCAGTTGATAGGAGGACTTTATTTGGCTTCTTCCCTTTCTTCACCATATCATTCATTTTGGATTCAACAGGTTTTGTTCTCGATATTATATTGGCGAATGATGGTATACCTGTAGTCCCTGAACCTATACAAAAGTAAACGAAGGAGTTCTTTAGTATCAACACAAGGCAAAAATTAAAAATATTACAGCATATCAAAACCATGTAGCGACCATGTATTAGAGAGTGAATTATTTGCAAATTTTAGATCTCAAGCACATAACGAAAGTGTGTTATCAGACAATACCAGTTCCAAGAGAAGAATCTGTTGAGACATTGGTTTGAGGCAGAATATGAACATCCTCAGGTTTCAGAGCTGGAGAATCATGTCCCGAAGCAAAACCAAGCCTCGCAACATTTGAGAAGAGCGGCCTTTCTGCAGTGGTCAGAGGGCTTGAAGATGACACAGCAGGACTACCCAAAGCTGAAAATAGGCAAAAATAAAGGGATTGGCAGATTAAATGTAAGTTCGAAAATTCTATTGATAACCAATAAGATCATAGAAATGCAAAGTACAAACATAGGTTTTAAAATAGAATAACGAAGGGAGGGAAACAAGAATTTGGAGGGAGCTGACATAAGTCGGTCAAAAAAAGTGACACCAAAAAATGGCAATGTCAATGTAGCGCCCGCATGGCTGACTTAATTTAAGTCATCCATTCTGCTCCTGCCAAAAGCACCCCAAGAGTTTTTGCTAGAACTGCAGTTCTAATGCATCCATTCTGCACAAACTGCTGTTTTTCAACAATTCTATGATTATTTTGGACACCACATATGACAAAAAAGTTCCAGAAAAGCATGAGAACAATGTTTCATATACCACAGCATACAAAAATCTTCTTCGTCCTTATTCTCCGTTTTTTTATTAATAGTTAATATGTTTTCTCTAGGTAAAGTAAATGATGGATGGTAAGGACAAGTGAACATGAATCCTGTATCAACCATGCATATTCTAGACCGAAAGGATGCTTCAAAGGTCATGTCGCCAACGAGAAGTACAACCAAATATCAGGGAGAAGAGCGTTTGTACCTTCAAAGTCATCCATAGAGAAAGTCGGAGAATAATCATAAGAGGATTCCGCAAAATTAGATGGCGTGGGCACATAATCTGCGCCCACAGCTTCGGCTTTAATTCTCTCCTCTTGCTCCTGGAAATAAGAATAAAAGCTTTACTCTACAATATCCCTCAAGCGTGAAAGCATCCATGACACAACACATGTGAAAGGTAAAAGGTTTAAGACAACAACTCCAGGTATCAAGAAACTGATGGAACAGAAATAACATCTATTATACACAGAGAGAGAATGAAAGATGCAATAAATAGGAAGGACATGCCAAGAACTAAAACTTTACCACCTTCTTCTAGACTGTTATAGAGACCTAAGTAACTAGGTTGTCACAGAATAAGATTAATGAATTTCGCTAAGTTCCAAAGAACCCAAAAAAGGTGATAGGCGGGAGAATAGAGCCAGACCCAAAATTGCCAAAAGTTTATGTTTGTCCCAAACAGTTCAACATGGTAAGCACATACGTCGAGTGTAATATTTCTGACTAGCAGGGTAGGGCTTTGAATCCCTGTACTCCACGAATCTATGTCTCTTTCCAACCTTGCTGGAAACTCCTCCTACTCTTGGCCTTAGTCTGCTCCCAAATTTCACTCAATTTGTACACAACGAAGTATGAAAAACACCGCCCAGCTATCTAAAATGACAAGATTGGCCAATCAGCAGATTTAAGCAGCTGAGCTCGCTCACAACTTTCCCGTATATATTCTTGATTTTTGCTTACAGTTTTTTTTTTCTTCTTTTCTTGTCTCTTCATGTTGGTCAAGTGCCCAATCACATAAATACTTGCACAGAAAAGCACAGCTAAATGAGTGTAGATTAAGAAAGCAAACTTGGAAGAAGAAACCACAATTCACACACCTTTCTAACTAGCCGCTTCCTCTGCTTTTCTCGATTCTTAATTTCATCCATGAATGGACAGAGAGCATCACGAGGCAAACTCTCACTTAGATCAATTTCACAAAGCTGGAAAATAAGGAAAAGAAATGTCAAACAAACCACAAATCCAACCTAAATAAGAGACTCTCCATGACAAAACATATTCCCATAACAATCTCCTGAGTACCTGAAAGGTGGTTGTTAAAGAAAAATGGCTCAAGTAACGATAGCGCCTCCTCATAGCTTCTGATTGCGTCACCGTCTCTAATTGCAAAATTTTTCCACTGATCCTGTAATATATATACTCCCGTTACAGAAGAACGAATTGGTAATTGCTATAACAGGGCACCAAAGCATCTAGAGAACAATGCATATGCACTTGCAACAGCAAAGCACATGCTTCCCATCTACCCCTTCGGTCACGAACAAAACTATATCATCTTGTCGAGGTGAAGTACTAGTTTTAGTCAAACCTTTGTGGAAGCCTATCATAGCAGCCATAATGACGTAGAAGACACTTCATGTTTAAAGGATGAAGGATAAGGTGCTGCCCATCAACTACCTGATAAAGGGAAAAAAACATCAAAGCATAAATGACAGGACTTGCACATATCATCTTCTAGAACAACGAACCCTATCGGTGCTTTTGGTTAACCATGCCATATAACCACAATAGATAACTATTCACATCTCTGGTGGAGCCATTCAGTCCCTAATTAGTTCGGACCGTCTTTCAATTCAGGATGCTGGTGTTAAATATGTAAAACCTGTAGTCTGAGGATTCCATACTTGTAAATGTAGGACACGTAAGTTTATGTGTCCTGCCAACTAAACTGTACGCCATCAGTAAGTATACGAGTCTCCAATATCTGACATGCTAACACAGCACTAAAGAAAAGGTTTTCAGTTGACCAGAGTTTCCATGAATAGCCATCCAGCTGTTGTTTGCAATTTAGAAGCAGAATCTAGCGCTACATCAAAGCAAGTCATTGGTCTTACAGAGGCTTATCACATGTTATTGAATACATTAAATGCAATTACAATGCACAAAACTCCTTACATTAAAATTCCATGATAAAGACAATTCTCAATTCTCATACTAAATTGGAAAAAACCAGCCATATACACAGCCCTTCACTTCTGGAACTTGAAAATGGTAATTCCCAAATATAATTAACCCATCTTGACCAGGAATTTTAAGCTCATACTATTAACTCTCCTCCGCAGCTAATGCTTCAAAAAATCAAAACTAACTGAAACGGAATTATAATCAATCACCTGATAAAAATTGTATGAATCATTGTCCTTTCTGTTCCTTAAGTCCATAGCATGTCTCTGCATAATCATGCCATCATCAAAAGAAGAAGATAAAGGTTCATCTTGGTCTCCATATGATTCAATCACATCGGCAGTTACGTCCAAGCACGGGTCTCGGTCTGTCTTATCGGAACCTAAGCTTCCCAACAACATGGACTTATCGGCGACACTAGCAGATAGTGTTCCCCGCTCATGGTTTCCATCATCAGTATTAGCAGCACTTCCGGTTGGTAAATCACTACAGACCAGGTGCTCATGCCAACGCTTCTTCCTTTGCTCTAGTTGTTCCATTGCAGCACAAATATATGGAAGTTTCTCCATGTCATCGACAAGCCCAGACTCAGCTCTTGCTAGCCAACCATCTAACTCTGACAATGCATTTCTAACTGACAGTTCCACATCTGATGTAAAAGTAAACTTCGAAAAAGAGTCCTGCACTTCCTCATTGCTATCTATCTGTTCGTTGTTCTTCACAGATAAGGTGAATGAATCCTTCTGGCGGGTCAGAAGCATAAAATCTATGGCGTCACCAACACGGTGCTGTTTAACATTCTCAACGTAGATGGTGTACAAATCCTTTGAAGAAATCATCATAAAGCATAAGGGGCACTTTTTCCAGCAATCGCCTTTAGTATCATCTTCGCTTAAGAAAAAGTACCTCAAAATGCAAGGGAAACAGAAAATATGGCCGCACGAGGTTAACTGTGGACATAAAAGATCTTCCAAACATATTGGACACTGTACAGGGAGAGGTGTCGAATACCTAACACATATTATATCCTCCCACTGTAACATTCTATCTGGATCCATGGAATCAGGTGCATAAGTTCCTGAATCTAGGAGAACAAACTTATAATTAGCTTGAAGAAACAAGTCTTTGTTGTAAGGTTTTCTCTTCTGCTGTCTTCTTGGAGGAGGAGCCCTTTGATGTGGCCGAGAGATAGGGTCATACTGAAAATTCAGCAAGTGGTTGCCATTAACCATCTGTGTCTTTCTTCCAGCTGAGTGTGTCGTGGTAGACCCAGAAATTTGCTGACTGCGTGCAGGAAAATCTGTTTCGGGCAATTTCCCTCTGTGTTGATCAGCTCTAACCCATGCTCGACTGGAAGCTTCATGCTGAAGATGGGAACCATGTCCACCGTGAGACGAATTTATCTTACCATATGGTTTCCTTGCTCCATTCACCTAAGTGATGCAAAAGAAAAGGTATAAGACTACGTATGACATCAATAAGAAATAATACGAGCCATCCAGACTACAGCTCTTTTTTTTTCCCTTCCCCTTGATGGTCTAACCATTACTGCCTTCTTGGAAGTCATGTGAGTATGATACTGCGAAATTTTTTGTGTACTCCCTTTTTCGGTACCAAATTATTTCAGTGCACTTACCCTGATGCTTTTTCCTATAACACTCGTAACCATAACAAAACTTTGATGGTTAATATATTACGCCGGAGTTTTTTTGACATTGAAATAATAGTACATTTATATCACATGAGGAGACAAGCAAAACCAACCTTTTGGGAAGATCCACCAGAATCTTGTGAAGCTGAAGCCGCCAATTCTACAAAGAAAAGAAGGAAAATGTCAAATCCGTCGCCATATCCAAACAAAAGTACCAAATTTAACACATTAAAAGAAGCACTGCGCAGCTCCTCGCACGAACTCGATGGTTAATCGATCTACAATTCCTTCCAACTGGAGATTCCTAACTAACAACCACATCACTTTTTACAGTCAGAAGTACGACCAGTGACCTCAATAAAACTAACAGCAATTTTATCCGCATCATCCAAAAAGAAGAAAAAAAAATCCAACCAAAAGGCCTAGAATGAAACCTGAAGGGGCATCGGACATAGCGATGGAACCTCGAGAACTGGGGATTTGGAGGGCCCGAGTTTGGCGGGAGAGACGGTCCACAGACTCTGGTTGGTGGTCCGGAGGGTAAGCGGGTCCATGAGTGGAGTTAGGGTTTGGGGATTGAATTTGGGAGGAAGATGACGAAGTTGGGCCTAGATTTCCAGAAGGCAAGATGGACATGAAATTTCTAGATGGAACTTGAGGGCGGAGGCTGGTCCGGGTACGCACTTGTTGGCTTTACCAATTTTGACGGCAATCGGTGCGATCTCAAAGTTAAAAGTGAGGTGCATTTGTTTATATTTATTTATACGAACACGGCTTTTTTCTAGGGTATCCAGTTATGCCGACGCATCTCCGACCGAATCCAACAATCCTTCTTTGGCTGTCATTGCTCTTTGACTCTTCTTTTCCTACACCCAACGGTGCACGGTGCACCCTCTTGGTTCTGGACAACAATTTTTTATTTTCTTATTTCCTTTTTTTTTTGGTTGCTAAGATATTATGTTACATTTGAGATATCAATTTTAGCAAAAGATTAGGCATAGACAGACATGTGAGAGAATATGAAATTAGACAAACTTATAGGGGAAAAAAAAGAAATTACTACCCTAAAGATAACAAAACTATAAGGGAGTTGTTGACCGCCACTAAAGGTTAATTGCTGCACGTGGTGACGTGTTAACCTTCCGTAACTATTTCAAGTTTCCCCATTCCGTAGCTGGTGGGCTTTCTAATATCATCACATGTGTTCATGGTGGGCCCTCGTTTGAGCCAAGACCACTTCCTTTGTATGTTTTGTTCTTGATTAACTGCACGATTTTTGGTGTAAAATTGGCTTTGGTCCCTGATTGGTGGTTACTGGGTTTTAATCATTCTTCAAGTTGTCGTCGGTTGTTATGATCCACAGTCAATTGTTGTGGCCTTTTCGATTGGTAGACGTGAGGGTGATCCACAGATTCGTATAGTTACTGAGTCTTATAAAAGGATTTTTTTTTCACCTTTCAAGTTTATTTCCTCGTCCTCCCCTCACCATCAAAAAGGTTGCTTAGAATGGCAGGCTGGTGTTGCGTCCATACATGAAAATGTTGTTATTCTAGGGCAATCGAGAGATTATCAGTATGTTGGTTGTGGATCCGCTAGTGAAATGACGGTGGAGAGTTGAAATTTGTGGTCTCCGTCTTGGTGTTGGGTCGATTGTGGGCTAGTGCTCGGAGTGGCAGTGACGGTGTTGTCTGGTAGAAGGAACCCCGATTAGCCGCCCGCAATAGGGGGTGCGGGGATTCTTAAGCTTATCGAGTTAAACGTGAGCTGATCAGTTAAAAATGGATGCCATGTTACATCACTATAGTGTCACTGGGGTCGGATCCAGCCATCATTGGGCCTGGCAGCTGGGTGGACAGGGCGCCTTCACGGATTCGGGCTTGTTGGGTGTGTCATTGAGCTCCGTTGGGCTTCCTTCTACGGGTCAGGAATGCAAAGCTTGTTTTCTATTTGTTGGCATGTTTCTTTCTTGGCCTTTTATGTCACGTCGCCTTTTCGTGATTTTGTTCTGTAGACTGAATAGCCTATGTATGGACAATAATTTATAAATCCGTTGGGGGCAGAAGTGATCCAAACCTGATACCCAACTTTGATATGTATACATCTACAGATCCTTTACATTCACACGACACCCGAGCTTGGGAACACAGTTTAGCCGGCGAGTTTTGAGTAACCAATGGCAAGGCATACTAGCGGCGGTATCATCCCAGTTTCATGTGCCAACAACATTGCTGGAGAATACACGGTTTGAGAGTACGTTCTCGAAGTCAATAACAAACGTGCGGATTTCCATGGGAGCAAGTTCCACTACCAGCTTCGTAGGATCCACTCTACCTCCCCTCACCACCTTGGGCTCGGAAGAACGCTCTACTTTCCACACCAGTCGCCTCTTCTCCATCTCCGCCCTTTCTTGATTGGCAGATAAGCTCATCTCAGTCACTTTCCCAATCTAAGCAAAGCAAAAGAATAACAACTCCTTAGAGAAGATAATAATAGTTAAAAAAAGGATTCGAACTTTAGTCCTGTAACCATTGCTTTACCTTCTTGCCTGGAAAAAGCTTAATCAATTCGACGCTTGTCATCACGGAAAGATCCTTGTCCTCTCCTATCTGTGAAAAAGCAAAGTCAGAAATGGCTTCCCGCGATATAGACACTTATTCCTATTCGGAACAGAATGGCCGCACGTGAAAGAAGGGAAAGAGGAGAGAAGTCTTGAAGCCAAGACAAACATGGAATGGAAAAGACTTGCACAAATCCTACAGAAAATGACTAGTTAAAGAAGACATGATTATATTACCCATGAGATTGCATTTACTTGCAATAAACTGGACCAAGGCCCCCAACAATTAGGAACCAACTCCCGTTAATGGGAAACCAATGTAAACCAACAGATCCTATATCAGAAACCCGCTGGTTATTGACACTGAAGTTCCAGAAACTGAAAAGCATAGGTATTTCAGAGTACTAATTTGGACAAAACATCTCATTTGCGAAGGAGCACAAATTTACACTATGGGAAACGTAACAAGGATGCTGATCTGCATGTGTTTTCAAGCACATCTTTTGTAAACAGCATAAAGGATTCCCCAAAATTCTTGAGTTAATGATCTCATAAAGTGCACTGATTAAAGGAGAACCTCGTATAAGTGCGCTAATCGGAGGAGAACCTTTCCATCATCCAGCTCCTGCATTGCACTTAGTACAGAATAAGTTGCGAGAAAACTGTTTAACTATTGCTTACCATTTTCATTCCAAAACAAAACAACTACGTAGCTGCATGTAATGCTGATTTCCCAAAAGATGAACCAAATTACCTGAAGCGTTACCATGGCAACGTTATCGGGTAATGTATAGGAGGAATCAATCCCTGTGAAAGTGGATACATGAGAAGTAATCCAGCTATCTTCATCCTGCATAGCAGAATCAATCATCTATAGCTTATAATCTCAAGGACTATGAAACAAACTCATGAAAATTTTCTAAACCTGTTCAGTGAAAGCTAATAGAAGTGGAGAATATATCTCCTGGCCAACTGAACGACGCCACTTTGCACCTTCCCCAAGAGGGTCTATTCTGAAATAATATTTTCCTTGAATCTGCACGATGTTACACTCCATATGAGGTGATAGCTACATCAAATTCAGAATACATGAAGTGAAGTAAAAGGCCGTTGTTAATTCCATTTCAAAGGTCAAATAATAAAGGCTCACTAGTAGTTTACATCTCGCTGAAAGTTAAGCTGCTAGACATATACATGAAGAAAGTGATATGAAAAAAAAAAAATCAACTGCATCAGTTGAGGTATCTAGCAGATATTTCATATCATTTCCAGAAAAAAACTAACCAGAGAGTGCTTACTATTAATCCCGTGCATTCAGAGCCTGTACAGACTCTTTCGTTTAGAGCCTCTGCAACACCTTTGCCATCATCATGAAGCAATCTCCTACCCAGTACAAAAATTTCAAATATAACTCCCAAAAATTAGTGGAGCGCATTGAATTGAGTCACCAATTACACATTTGTAGATAGTTGATTATCTAGGTGGGTGAAACGTACCTGTGGAGCATTAGCTCTATTTGTCCATCCACAATGCTGGATCCTCCCACAGATCGATCCACCAGAACTGAAAGTTCTGTCTTACTATCTACCATATAAATTCCAAGATTAATCTGCAAGGAAAGTATTTATGTCGAGTGATGCCAGAGGAAGGAACCTAATGGCGTTTGCCCCTTTTTTTTGTTTAGTGACTTTCAGACTGCCTGCAGCTAGTAATTTTATTTGCACAGAAAATTGTCATATGGAAGATAACGGACTAGGATCCTCAGCTGTAATAGAATAACATATTTCAG
Organism: Escallonia herrerae; assembly: GCA_033070095.1. Classification (NCBI taxonomy): domain Eukaryota; kingdom Viridiplantae; phylum Streptophyta; class Magnoliopsida; order Escalloniales; family Escalloniaceae; genus Escallonia; species Escallonia herrerae. The sequence goes on from JAVXUP010000083.1 coordinate 697,009, forward strand.
AATGTCATAACTGATTATTAACATATATTAAACCCTTTAGACAAACCCAATTATAGAGACAAAGATCAGCTCAATTAAACTGCAAAGCCAATGTTTAGCTAGCATGTTAACATTTAAAAAGTTAGAACCGTAAAAACAATAATATGGAAGGTGGTTCTAATGAAAAGGGCATATACTGGGTAATAATTTCCAGCAGCAGGTTGGTCCACTTTCAGGTCCCAGTCAGTTCTGTAATCGCGAATCTGCAAATCATAGTGAATAAGCAAATCATACTCAATAACTATAAATGTCGAATAAATGCTCTACGACCCTATATACAATTCAAACTAGGACAACTGTGTTGATCAAACAGAATTTCACTTGCTAACACTAGAGGGGAACTACAACTGCAAACAATGAAGATGCTGAAAACACATCTGCTGATTTCATTGCTACCAGTCAAATGTAGTAATTAGATTCAGTAGCATTAGAGATTAGAGATGAAGTAGACGCAACATACCCTTTTGATAAAATCACGGCCATTAGAATCTGTATAGAATGTCTTATTAGTTTCCATGGTGGTGGTAATCTGAGTTGCAACTTCCTTCCCAACCCCATCATCAACAGGAATAGGCCCAACCTAATAACAATGACATTGTTCATGGATACGGACCATATATGAAATTAATAACAGAAAACTCAGTGCCGATAGCTATTCATTTCTTTTGGCACCCAACTACAACCAGGTGATATGAAACCAAAAAAACAATAAGAAATAGGAAAAGAGGAGTTGCTAAATTTATATATGATCCTTGTCATCAATAGAAAATAGCTCAACTTACAGTAAATTCGACTTCAACATGCTCTTTCCCTTTGTGAACTCGGGTTATCTGCACAAATATTCAACAATGCATTATTGACGAGCGCAGACTCAAAAAAGTGATCCAAAGAATATTTCGACTTCAGCATCGTGTATTTCTTGAAGGCATCTAGCAATGAGAATAGAACTCGAGATAAGATTCTTATCCATCTATTTTTTAGGACCATGATGCCAACTCATGCAAAAGATGTTCAAGTAATGTGCTGCAAGCGAACTTTTTCCTTTGTATGCTACGGACAAAGGAGCTTTACCGTCTTCATAAACACCTGAATGTTAACTTATCGGGAGGAGAGGGGGGGGGGGGGGGGGGTTGTTCAATGCAAAGATAGCAACCTCATGGCAAAGCAAGAACCTGATAAATCCACGGATTAATCTGCTGGTGAACTTCATCTACAATTGGTCCACGCATAACAGTCAAAGGGACCTGTTTGATTGCAAATTTCTGTCAACGATACAATAAATATCAGTCTAATTTAATGTGCTAAATATTGAAGGTGCTAGACCTGTTCTTCTGGCGTAAGGAGAAAAGTACCATTTGGGCGGAAGATGTATGCCCCGGAGGCCTTCAACAGGGACCAAAATGTTAGCATAAATACAAAAAAAAAACTACAAAAAGAGGGAGCCTTCGTTCAGGTCTCAGGGGAAAGGAGGGTGGAGGTAGGGGGAGTAAAGTAGCTCCAGAGAAGCTAGAAGAAGCATATGCACACCTGAGGATCTTTCTCAGTTCCATTATATGATGAATAAAAGCTGTATGACTGGTGAACATTTTCCTTGACCTTCAAAAGCACAAATGTTAGCGTGGAAGGTTATTCTTTCTTCTTATTGCTGGGAGAAGAAGAAACTTGCAAATAATATGACCTCATTAATATAGAAAGTTTAGTCATGATCAAATAGAATCAGGGAGATAGAAAAAGAAAGCAGCATGTAGAACAAAGGTGGGCAAATCTTGGGAACATCACTTACAGAGTTTCTGCTATTAGAGTAATGAACGAGTTTCCCTTTTTCTGGAGAGAAGTTCAGTTTTAGTTTTCCTTGTCCCACTTCAACAACAGAGTTCTCATCTCCCTGAAATGTGTAAACAGATGATCTTGCTGAACTAGCACCTGCACTTTGCAAGTGAGCGAAGACGCGGGTAATTTTTCATAATCGCATATCTTCCCAGTCAAAAAGAACAATTTATAACACGAGAACACAGCAAACCTGCCATTTTGACAGTAGAAAGAGTGTAAGTGCTGAATCCAAGGGGTGGTACAGATGCAGTAAAAACAAGCCAATACTTGGGTGTCTCATTTGGGGTTTGACCCAGGTACGCCTTAACATGGTACTTCCTCATGCTTATATCATTATCAGCTAGAGGAAGAAGCTGTGATTCAATCGTCCTTCCAGCAGAATCATGAACAGCGATATCTTCATTAATAACCTGCAGTACAATTGACCCCTTAAGTAGACAAATGATGCTTTGGAGCCAGTCCATCTGAACTAAAAATGAGGCTGTAAGACAAATAAAAGTAAATAGTCTAGAATACGGCATTTAATACATCGTGCTTTAAGGTTAGCTATTATCTAACAGTGGCATTGCATCCAAGACGCCAAGCAAGGTTGTCCACGCTTTTTAGCTTTCTAATCATACTTATGCAGTCCCCAAGAGTATGCAGTTGTCATTTTGTACTGTACAATTCTTTTTCTTATAATCATGTGTTTGTTACGTGAGTCACTTACATACCAATGTGCTTAATCATGCGGCAGAATCTAGGATGAGTTGTCTCGTTGCTCAGTTCACTCATAGACCTACTTCCAAATGTCCATTTTTTAGTACAACCTGAAACTGTTCAAACAAGAGTCTTTTGTCATATGTTTCAGTATATCAGCTATCTTGGACCTCTTTATACCTACAAGCATCCATCAGTCTTTAGGGAAAAAAAAAATGACAAAAACGCTCTCGTTATATGAAAGAGTATTGCTTGCATCCCAAAAGTTTGTCTAAGAGGAGTGGCTGCGATCCAAGCATTTCAAAGCAATAGGTCCAGGCATTTGTAAATGCTTGGGCACAGTGAGCCACACCATGTGGAACTACGAGTCAACTTCTGACATAAAATTCGGTGAGGCATGGCATAATTGTTAGGAATTTGATAACCAACAATAGAGTGAGAGATTAAGTCTTATAGAATATGATAATTAGACTCTATAAAACCTCCCTCATGTGGAGAGACAAAGCAAAATTGCAGTGAGTAGACAAAGACAAAAAGGTTTCTGTTCCGAGAAATTATTACTCCAATGCAGTCCAAAATCCAAATTGTAAGCACAAAGAAGCAGGTAGACTTAAGATACTCCCATTCACCAACGCCAATGCAGATAAACTTAGCACATAAACTTCTTATGGTATCAAGATCAAATATTCCACGTCACTTGTTCGTTAGGATAAAGCAAGTTCTAAAATATTGAAAATTATGATTTGGAATCTTTTCCAGTCCACATTGGTGACTACAAGAGAACTAAGGCCAAAAGTGAAGTACTCACGGGAATTCGAACTATATCGTCTCTATTCCATCCAAGGGAGTTATAAACGAGTACGACCTTCAGGGAAAAAGTCATAACCGATCATCAGGTGATATCTTGGACAGTAAGTATAGTAGTTTGCTTACTTAAAGAAATTTTTCTCACCAAGTTTTTCCCATGGGAGAGATCAACTTCTGTTGCAGGGCAATAGCTTATATTCAGAAGCGGGCACTGAAAAAAAAAACAACATACCCCAATGTCTGTGCTTAATTTCCTGAGAATGATAAGTGGAAAACATAGGGGCTTCTCAAGCAAACATTGAGATAAGTGGGAAACATAGGGACTTCTCAAGCAAACAGTGATACAGAATAAACTCTAGATCCAATCAACATTATGAACAAATAGGATCCAATAACTGAGTTATCTCTATTAGAGATCACTTTACAATATAAAGGAACCAACTAATTCTCATAGAGAAGCTACGAGACGAGTACTCAGGATTACATAGTAGATGCTACATGGAAGTTCTGCTACTAGGAACATTCATTTTTTTGAAAAAGACGGACTTTTGAAGCTTTTCTGAGAGATATATGATTTGTTTTCTATTTAAAACCTTTGGAACATCAAAGATCTGTTGTTCTATAACTGTACAAATGCAAGCAAATTTTACTAATTCCAACGATAGAGAAACTTGATACTTAGTACTTTTTGGTCCCACCTTTCACTATGAATTAGTGGAAAGGGGACTGTAACTTGAAGTTCACTCCACTATGGGCATCGATGTCACCAGGAAGAACAATTAACAACATATAGAAATTTTTTCCATTTTCAGGTTTCAAAACTCTGAAAATAAATATAAGCGACAGCCACAGACCGAATCAATCATAACGTAGACTTGCCTAAGCTGAAGACTGACTTAATCATAAACTAGAATCGCCTCAGCTGAGGGAGACAAAAATAGAAGAAAAGATTTCAAATACTTGCTTAGTAGGTCAATGACAGTAGTTTGCTTCATTACACGCAAAAAGAACAAGTCAAGAACCCACACAAGACTCCCTCAGCTGGGTGATCAGGAAAGGGTTATATAAATGAAGCGCTACCCAAACTTTAAGAGAGACTGCTTCCACATTTCGAACCCCTGACCTCCTGGTGACAATGGGGAGTGACCTTACAGTTGTACCAAGGCTCACCATTGCATAAGCACAGATGTATAAAACCTGCTTGGTAATTGGGGGAGCCGGCGCGAGAGAGGGGGGAGGGGGGGTGGGGGTGTGGCGTCTACACTTGGCTATTATCTCAACAAGTCCCTACATAGTTGTTGATAATGTAGGAAGCGGAAGACAGTTATAAACATAGCTACCAGTTATTGGATAATATAACATGAATGCCACTGTACAAGTAAGGGATCACAGTGTTTTGCCTGTTGAAACATTATTGTGGGGCTCCAATTTCCTTCATATGAGGTCAACTCAGTCAAGCTAGAAAGTGAAGATAAAACTAACTTTTCAGCCTGCATGCGGATCACAAGTCAACAACATTGGAGGATGAAAACCAGGAATATCTGAAGGTAATGTAAAGATCTTACATCCATATAGCCTACTGAAAGTCTTTTTGCATAATCATTAGCCACGTGTTGCTTTTCTGTTCCAGTCACGGCATCGTGATGCTGAGCAATTGCTAATGCATCTGCCAATGTGTCTGTGTTTGGCCCAGATTCCCTTCTTCCTCTAAAAAATTCCAGTTGTCTGGCTGCCTAAAAATACTTGAACTTTATAAGGATCAAATAACATAAACATGTCAACAATCATTTGTTCTTTTTCCTTTTTATTGTTGGGGTCAAGACTTAGAGATTTTAAGCATATAAACTAAAGCATACAAGTGAATAACTACCACATAATAGCCACTCATCATTCTGATGTAGCGTTTCAGGGCTGGTCTACTCGTAAAATATCCTGTCCAGTAACCATTTGGACGATCTGCATATCTGACAAGGTGCATGTTTCAGACTTACAAATCAATCAAAGAGCTATAATTAAACGATAAATAAACAAAACATCACCATGACCAGATGTAAACTCACGGGAAGAAGTCACCCGTCTTTATCGGCCATGATTCGCCAGATGCATGCTTTGCATCAGTATATATGGATGGGGTCGAGTAGAGTGCATTCACACGCCCATCCTGGAAACATTTGAAACCAAATCATTGCTCTGATAGAATTGTACATAATCCAGATGACAAGAGAAAACAGATTAATGATTTGGTTTCAATTCAAGAATTAGATTTGATACAGAAGCAAAAAGTCAACCTGGTTACTGCGTGATATACTTTCTGAGGAACGGAAACTTTGGTAGACATTGAACCCATTTTATCTCTAACACAAGAAGTGAAACAGAGAAAATGCTAATAGTGATGCATTGATGCAACATACATGGCGACCATTTGAGTATAATTGGTAAGCTGTATGGTTGACATAATACCAATAAAAATACAGACAGAGATAAGCACTCCTAATCACCGAAGTAAACGTCCAATAGAAAGCTGCACTCATGGTATGCGAAAATGGGTCAAGTATTACCAAGCTGCAGTTGAACAATAATCACTAATGATCCTCAGCCGATTCCAAGCCTCATGATAAGTACCTGATGTTATATGTCTTTGTCTACCTTTTGCAGATATTATTAGACTCCTCAAGGGAATTAAAAACACAACACACCACATTAACATCTTTAAACTTTGCCAGTACGAACAATAAAAGAGTAATAACTTAAAAGAGACCTATCCTTTGAAATTATTCATGCTAGTGGCTACCATTCGGCTGAAAGAAACATAGTGAAAAAATACGAGTTCTTACAAAAAATCATCATGTTTTACAAACTTCAGGAACACAAACTGATCAGAAAAATTCATGAATACTTACCATGTTGACATAATGAATGAGTTTGTCCATCTGTCGGAACCATGTATGGGCATACTGATATTTGAAATCTGCTCCCATAAGCCACATCACATGATTTGTCCGAGTTATATTTGCCTGCATAAAAGTCAATAAAAGTCAACTGTTAGCAGACTTAAGAGAGGTCTAATATGAAAAGTCCATGTATTCAAAAGAAACTAGTAAAGTTGCTATACGAACTAGGTGGGGCATACATATGTAGTATATTCGCATGACAGCCATATAATAATGCCAAAAAAAACCTTCGGCATATGATATGGATATTCACATATCATTCAGCTTATCAGTATCAGTTAAAGAAACATGTGATTTCTACAAAGTTAAAATTAAGTCCCAGACCAAAACATGATTAACTAACCTGCACCTGTCCAATGAGAATGCTATCGAAGAAAAGGCGAAGTATTATCTATAAAAAGAAATGCTAATATCTGGACTAGCTATTCTGAAAGTTCTTATGCTCACGAACTGTACCACCTTTACTTGAGAGTTGTGACATGACAGAATGAATTACCTTTCTACATTTCCAAAAGGAAAAGAATTTGTTGGACTACTGCAAACTGAGTTTTTTTCTTATTTTTGTTGGGAGGCCAGGGGTGAGGTAGAGCGAACGAAATAGAACTTTGTCTGTTCATTCATAAAGCTAGTTATATCTTGTGAACCTGAGTGGAAAGAAATTGTCTCGTTACCTGTGATACTGCAGCTGCAACGAAGTCATTGACTCGGTCTTGAACATTGTAGTCGAACAAACTGACATCATCCTTCATTTGAACCAGGAAATAGGACTTGATATGAACAGACGTAGATGATCAAGAGAGTGAGGAAAAAAACGGCAATTTATACGCGGATTACTTGAACAATCGGAGAATCATCATTAACATCAAAATAGAAGCCAGAAGGAGGCTCGTAGTTCACCGGAAAAACACCAGTAAAGATCTGAAGCAACAAAAGAAAACTAAAAACCAATCAGAGTCATGATTTTTCTTCAGAAGCAACTCACAGATGACAAATAAGCAAGATCAAGTTTGTTTCAAAGACCCAGAGAAGTTATAACAAGTTTCTTCACCTGTGCAGATGAACCGAGGCTTTTAGATCCCAACCAAACAACTTCAAGGCTTTTCTCTCTTCTACGCTTGGCATTGTCTTGGTAATCAATTCGCCAGAAGAAAAGTGAGTCAAATCCAACCTAGAATGATAATAAAATGTCCGTGAGCGACAAGCAAGCAAGGAACCCCTCTGGCCAAAATAGTTGCATGAAGCGGCAAATGCACACCAAAGTCACTTTACAACACAATGGCATTTGCTGTTCACTAACAGAAACACAAGAGAGTTGCTTAAAACTCATGATTGGAAGAGACTTACTTCTGCTCCTAACAAGTAAGCCTGCACAGCGGAATGTCCAAATGGGTCAATCTGCCAACCAATTCTAGGAGTGATACCAAACTCTTCTTTTATAAATCGATGGCCTAGAGTCGTCTGATCAATCATGTCAACATAATGTGTTGCCGCCTCATCATGCATGCACATGCCTCCATTTCTTGAACGAGAACACAGAGTGGTTTAAGTAAGTACTCACAGTTCCCAGGAAAATTTGCAACCAGTTGAGGAAAGCAAAAGGATCTAGATTCACATATGATATATAACCGAAAAAGATGTGAAAGGTACCACTAGCTCTAAAAGCTTAAGGTGCTAGAGGATAGGCCGAATGATGAATCATGCTTCAACAATTAAAAAGCATTTAGATGATATTACATGAATTCCAGTTGACCAGAGCTAAGAAGCTCCTTGACAGTGTGCTGGACTGCTTCGCTCTGCTCTCTCCACCAACGCTGGAAAAATGCCTGCATTGCTAGCTAAATACTGGTTAGAGTCTGGGGTGGAAAAATAGAACACATCAGAGACACTGTGAAAAGCTCATCTATAAGAATACATTGATGTCCCACTAACGAGCAACACAGCAATCCAAACCCCTATTGAGAAGAACAGATCTAACTCAACAGCATTTTCAACTTATGAAGCCAACGAAAGATCTTTTGCACATTCTAATATGCTAATAGGTTCTTGGTGGTGTGCAAAAAAGACAATTCTACACCCCTTTTCAGGTTGAAGTCTAATAGGTTCTTTATCCAATGGAACACCCCTCGTGGGGTTATCGATTGAATTTTGTTCAGCCAAAAGGAAGATGAAGTTGTCTCCATTTGTGAAATACTGGTAGCAACGAGTATTAAGGAAGGAGAGAAAAACTACTTGCCTGTTCAACATACACGAATTTACGGTTTTTGTCAGCCAAAAGAGCAGGGATCAGAGAGTCCAAAACATTTTGCACACATGCTCCCTATATTTGCCAATACACAACCAAAATTACAAAGAAATTAATGCTACGAAACTGTATCAACCATACATACAGGCATATACATCTACTGTGTGTGCGAGTGTATGTGAGAGAGAAGAGGGAGAGAGAGAGAGACCTGGATTGAATTGTTGGAACCAACGTAATACTGATCAACAGTCTTTAACCATCCAACATCGTCGTGCGTGTGGGGCACCAGATGAACATTCAGTTTGTCGGGGACGATCCCCTGGGAGGTATTGTAAACAATACACTTGGATTCTGCGCAGAGTACAGTACTAATCGCAACCAGAAGAAACGCGAGGAAGGCCTTCATCAACATTTTCTCAGGTCCGGTCCTGGCAGTGAGACTTCGACTTCCAGCAACACTAATCAGCAAGCACAAGTAGCAGTACTAGTACTGGTTCACACCATTCGGGAGAATTCCTTTGAAGAAAAAGAGGACTTTGAGCTCAGCTCATTGTGGGTGGTGGACTTGTCACTCAAGTCTCAACAACTTTTTAACACGTTACACTTGCACAGATTGCTTCTACCAGGTTTCTAGACTAGTTTTTTAATTACTAAATAAAATAAAATTATACTCGCAACCCACTCCTTGATATGATTATATCTATCCACAGCCAAAATTCAAAATACTGTGTTTATCAAAGAGGAGTACACTAAAAATTATTGTCATAATTTTTTTTTATAATTATTTGTCATTTCCTAACAAATATTATTTGTTTTTGGCTTGTTAGTTTAACCATCAGCATGACAGTGATGTGATTTACTTCCGTCAAAGGAAACTGTGAATCATTTGTTTATACAATGTCCACATGCTCAAGAGCCGTGGCGATTTGTATTGAGAAAGATAAAATTGATTATGCCTTTAGATTCATGGAATCAGTTCTTATATTGTGCAATCCAAAGTTTCAAAGGTATGAGCTTCAGAGCTGAGCTATGCAAGCGATTTGTTGCTGTTAAACTCTATGGCTTATGGCAGAAGAGAAATTCAAGAATTTTTAAACAGATGCAAGCTAATCCTTGAGGATGTTTTTATGTCATTCAACAGTGGATCAAATAAAGAATAACCGGAGAAAAGTACCATCAACTGCTAGGAATAAAGAACTGTGCGTAGCATGATAAATTAGCAATTCTGTTTTCGTAAATACATAAACGCTATAGTTAGGTTTTATTGTGAGGTGTATAGTTTTGTTTTTCAGTGTTGAGATGTAAAGATGGCTGTTTACATTTTTTGTTGGAGGTGAATGAATACATTGGACTTTTGACCACAAAAAAAGAAAAAAAGAAAAGCATCAAAGTAACAGGCGTAACATTTTCCATGAAAGTTGCAGACTCTTAACGAGTGCATTAGCGTTACCAGATCTTGTTAATGGAATCAGTTTAGAAACTTTTCATGCAAACTTTTTATGCAAGTGAGAAATCTTTGTTCCTACTGGCGAAGTACGCAAATCTGCATATCATTATTTGTTTTGGCTTCTTAGTTTGCGCGAGTGTGAAGGGCTTTGGTGAGTTTCGAAACAAAGAGCTAGCTCCTCTCGTTCGTTATTCCTTCTTCAATTCGATTAGTAGATTACAACATTTCCTTAAACCTCACAAGCCATGAATTCTTTTCAAGAACTAAATCTTTTCCAGGTGATCAAAATCTATAAAGAAGGTCCGGATTTCCATTGGGGCAAGTTCCACCACCAGCTTTCCAGGATCAACGGGTCCTCCCCTAGTGACCATGGCTTCTTCTGATGAACCTTTTACTTTCCAAACTAGTCTCTTCTTCTCCATCTCTGCTCTTTCTTGATTTGCTGATAGATTCATCTCGGTCACTTTGGTTATCTGAAGAGAAAAGGCAAGGTTATTAGGTGTCTGTAATAAAAATAAAAGCGCAATCAGGCATTATTGACAGCATCTACCTTCTTGTTTGGGAACAGCTTTTTCAGTTCCACGCTTGTCATTACAGAATAGTCTTTATCCTCTCCGGTCTTTGCACATGTCAAACACACATCAGAAGCAGGAAATTCAACTTGTCATAATTCTGGCTAAAAGCCGGCCATATGAGAGCAAGGATGGCATGTAAACTTCTTTTTGAAAATGTGATCGGTCCAGGATTGCAAGGAATCAAAAGTCGGGCGTGGTCATTAAGTTCAGTTGACTCCCTATGGTGTATGTCTTCTGGGGTAATAATTATTAGGAAACATAAATGAGAAACCTACACATAATACTCGTAAGTAGGACAAAAATTGCAAGGGTTAGATTTCTGAACGAGGATATGCAACGCTCCTTACTTCAGGAATTAGTCACAGACAATTAATTAAAGCAACAAGTTAAGACCTCATATAGGTGAGCCAAACGGAGGAGTGCTTTTCCACCTTTAAGTTCCTGCAACGATCAAGAAAAGGTAAAACTTCTAAAAGACCGTCAAGTTAAGGAGCACTAGCAAAGGCCTTGTGAAGAGAGCCTTATCTGAAACCTCTTCCTGGCTTATCTGCGATTTATCGCCGTGGTGTTTCTCTACATACCTGAAGAGTAAGCACTGCAATGTTGCTGGGCAAACTATAAGAAGGCTCAATTGCTGAAAATGTTGGTACGTGGGAACTGGTCCATGTGTTCCCATCCTGTCAAAATAAGAGAAAAAATCTAACCACCAAACGTCTTGCGGCTCCATCAGCAATAAGTAGCTTATAAGTACAGATTTCATGTACCTGTTCTGTGAATGCTAAAAGAAGTGGAGAATATATTTCTTGGCCAAATGTGCGACGCCACTTGGACCCTTCACCCAGGGGGTCAATTCTGACATAGAACTTCCCTTGGACCTGGAAAATAACAATTTGTAAATATTAGGATACTCAGAAAGCAAACTAACAGTAAGAAAAAAGAGGGGGGGAATGAGGAATTCGGAGTACTCATTTGGATCTACGCTTAACTACAAAGCAAGTAGACTGCTAGAAGCTTGCTTGTACCCTCTTTTCTCATATCTGAGGAGTGTGTCATGAAGTACACATTCTACTTTATAGCAAGTAAAAGCATTGTTTTAACTCTATAAAACATGATCTAGGACAAGCATATGATTATTAATCAACATTAAAAAGGCAGGAACAATTTATAAGACTATCAAAACCAGGTTGCAAAACAGGTCAAAGTACTCAAGCAGAGCTAGCGCCTGCTTTGGTAAGAGGATCACACGAAAGATCACCTTGGAATATCACTGACCTAAGATGAAGAAGATTTTAACGCTCGATAATTTATGAGCATAGCACAAACTTGCTCATTAGAGTACTCACTAAAAGTAACTTCTCAAGCTCAAACTTCATTCATAACTCGACTAAATTATCAACCTGGGCTTGAGTACCCAAAAGTCAGCCATGCTAACTCATCTACACTCATTACAAAGCTGTAATCCCTCTATTAGCGACTGAAGCAAATATAGGCAACATGAAGTGGTCTCATGAAGTTTACAGATATGTTCAAGAGAGCCCCTATCTGCAGATGAACAGTGTTAAGTAAAACACCTGGAGGACAGTCAGAATGGAGAGAAATGTGCTGCTTTATCAGTAGCAGACTGGCCGGTGGATAAACTAAAAAATATTATGAATATCCTCCCACAACGTGAAACACCATATTAAAAACCAGCAATAATTTTTAATCACACGTAGACTTTAAATTAGTTCATCGGAGACTTACCATCAGACCCTTGCACTCATCAAGCACACAAACTTCTTCATTTAGTGCCTCGCCAACACCTCTAGAATCATCACGAAGCAACCTCCTACTCAACAAAAGCAAAGTATATCAGACGTCTGACAATGCTGCATTGTCATTATCATCAATTTAAGCAACTATACGAGAAATTATATCCAAAACTGAAGGAAAACAATTTAAATGCACCAATGCTGACAATATTTTCTTTAGTCATGCTTATTGGTTGTGAAGTACATTTAAACGAGGAGAACAAGTTGAGAAAGACATATATTTCTTGGCTGATCCAACAGCATAAACATTCTTTTTTGAGGGTACTAGAAAGGGATATCGTTTAGTTATTACGGGGTGAGGAGTAGTTCAAAGAGAAAAGAGGACGAATACTTAAAAGCCGAAACAAAACCTATGGAGCATCAGCTCTATTTGACCATCCACTAAGCTGGACCCACCGACAGCACGATCGACCAACACCGAGAGTTCCATGGTTTCATCCTCCAAATAAATTCCAAGATTTATCTAAGAGAAAGAAAATAGATTCGAAGTATTAAACAAGGTACTAATCAGATGGACGACAACTTCTAAAAGATCACCAAACAGTCAATATCCCTGCAAATAGCCCATAAGCTTAGATAAATTTTGAGGTGCGGATGTGTTAACTTTCAAATGAGCTGTGTTATTAGTGGCTTAGCTGTTAGCTGTGGACATTTAGTATAGGGAGCGTGGTCTAATATAGTTCGAAAGACCGAAAATACAAGTCTATAAAATAGAATTAGGAGAATTATTTTTGCGTTTGTTTTAAAAAGACAGTCACTAGGATCAACAGTGCTTATAACTTGCAAGTGAAACATATAAAAGTGCTACAACCTGATGGAACGGCAAATGTCATTGATGGAATCATGATTACCAATAAAAGGGGGAAGCTACAACCTGATTACAAAACAAATAATTTTTGTAGTTAACAGCGCTCAACAATGCATAAAGGTCATACAGGGTAATAATTTCCAGCAATTGGCTGTTGTAGTTGCACATCCCAGTCTGCCCTGTAATCCCTAACCTGTAAAATAGCATTTCCCTTGTCAGCCTGCAAATAAAAGTCACATACCCACACAAACTTTCTTTTTACTAGAATTTGTAATATGAGAGAGAGAGAGTACAGTCCACGTATACAATCCAAGGGGGTCCAACATGTAACAAGCTTAAGACTCCCCCTCACATCCAAAACTCGCCGATAAAAGATTAAAGTGCACCGGTGCCACGGCCAAGTGCAAGAAGGGGACGAATGGAAGCGTGGAATTGGGTCTCATCCATGTCTATAGATGAAACCTACCTGCTCCAATTATTTGATGTGGGAGTTTGACCTCACGTGTAAGTCAACCACTATTAAACAAACCAAACTACTATAATGAAAAATATATGATATATCACACTTCTCAAAGCATTGACATACCCTTTTAATGAAGTCTCTCCCATTAGAATCTGTATAGAAGGTTTTATTACTCTTCAAGGCAGTTGTAAGTTGAGTAGTTATTTCCTTCCCAACTCCATCCTCCACTGGTATTGGGCCAATCTAATAGCAAATGCATATCGCAAATCAAAGTCCTATCTCTGGAAAAGTGAATTGGAAATGTCAATTGTAATAAGTCAATATCAACTAGAAACTTACGTTAAACTCAATTTCAGCATGTTCCTTTCCCTTGTACACCCTAGTGACCTGCATACAGCAATCGTTAGACAGAAACTGTAAGGCGCACACACAAGATCTATGGCTGAAAATCTAGACAAAGAGATTCTAGTTAAATGCAATTCCTCAAATGCTGAAACATAATAATATATTGACAAATTAACTCCGTCCCAATTTTGAAGGAAACCACAAAATTGTAAGAACTTGAAGGGTTTATTCACCTCCTACATAACTTTTAGGCTGGATTCCTGAAGGGGACAAGAAAAATATGGAAGCCTCCATATGTTTAAGTATTTATACTTTGCATGTAATCTTCAGTTTCTGGAATTAGGTATTATATGCTCATTATAGAAGGAATTTAAGGTCTTACTAGTGAAATACATTAGGTTATCTTATTGGATGTTTTGCAAGTCTTTTGGGACTATAAACATAGCTTTTATGTACCCCAGTCAGTACTTCTATTGACTAATAAAATATTTTTCTTTGAAACTTATTCTGTCTTGTGGTTTGTTTTCATAACTGGTCTTTCTGGATTTAGGGGTGTTGTTCTTCCGTCCAGCTATTACGATATCTAGAGTACATGCCCGATATGGAGACTAACACGCTTCCAACTAGCGTCAATTCTCCAATACAGCAGAAGAACGGGTTATTGGACTATGCCTTCACAGTTTGTACATGTATATGGACACACAGTGAGGGCCACACATGAGGGAGGATATTGAGATTTGAGTCCTGATTGTTTGGCTCCACCCAGCTTGTCTAGCCGGCAAAGCGAGCCCCGAATGACGGGGAGTATTGAGTAATTGCCTGTGCTCAAATCCACAACCTTGTATGAAAGCTTAAAGAGCCCCTGTATGTCTTTGAGGATGGATGTTGCTTGAGAATTTATCCTGCATTGAATTCAGTTTTTCAAGCATGCTTTTCAAATACATGCAAGTTGGGTGCTTTAAGATGGTACGAAATCCACCATCCTTTGATTCCCTACTCCAAGAGGGGACAGCAGAAAGAGAGAGGGAGAGAGAGGGAGGGAGGGAGTAAATAGCCCCACAAGAATAATTTCAGCCATCTCATCTATAAGGAGAGTACTACATAATCTGTAAGAATCATTTGGTATTTCAAGTATCTTGGAGGCAATATGGAATTATTCCATAATATGGTGAGTAGATGGATCTGGACAAGAAGTGGCGCATTAACGTAGTAAAACTAAGAAACAGGTGAAATGTTATGTGAACTTCTACTACACAAAACACACTACCTGAAATATCCACGGATTGAGCTGTTTATGTACTTCATCCACTACAGGGCCCCGTAAAACAGTTACCGCAACCTGTAACAGTTTCCACCAGAAGTCATAGCTTAACAAGTGGAAGGGTTTTTATTAATCGTCACAGAATGAGGCAGGAGAAACGATGTACCTGGCCTTTAGAACCTATGGGATATGTACCATTCGGACGGAAGACATATGCCCCTGAGCCCTTTAACAATTACCAAAACTTGAAGTGGTTACTAAACACAGAATATACTTTTTCCTAAAAATTAATCAACTTAATTTTGCATATAATACAGAATATGCAGAAGTAATCACACAAATATACTATGGTTTTTGGGCTAAGAAGATAAAAGTACCTGATTTTCTCTATCAGTACCATTGTATCCAGAATAGTAACTGTATGATTGTTCAGCAGATGCAGTAACCTGCAGCGAAGAATAAAAAATAACAGTAGTATTCATTTCTCTTCTAAATCATGTCTCTACTTAATAATTTCAACAAGTTGCTAGTATAGTGTATCTCCAGTATATATGAGGAAGCATTTGACTTACAAAACATATGAAACTGTTGGATTTTCAAGCTAAAGCAATGGTACACAAATGAAAAATGACAGGATACAATCACTGGGGAGTCGGGATTTGCGATTGGCAGGTAAGGCGGTCAAAGATGAAGATCAGTGAGACAGTGTTGAAAGCATATGGGGATTAAAATCATATTGTTTGTAAACTACTTGAAATAAGGTGTCTCGTCGGTAGTACAGTTTAAACGGATTTTTGAAAAACTAATATTGCCTTTCGCACTAGTTGAAAATTTGTTTACCCAAAATTAAGGTGGTTGGTAATCTTCCACCATAAATAAGTCTACATTCACAAGCATCAGAAAATCCAACATACCAAACTTCTGCTATTAACGTAATGAGTAAGCTTTCCTTCATCTGCAGAATATAGTAGCTTCAAATTTCCTTGGCCAACTTCCACTGTTCTATCAATACTTCCTTCAGAAGTGTACACTCTTGACATTGTTGAACTGGCATCTATTTCCATATTTATCAAAAAATTGAGAACGCATAACGTCCATTAGTTCTTGTTTGACAACTGCTTATTCCAAGCTAATGAAGCACAGAATAGACAATGAAAGAATATAGTTCACCTGTTGGTTTCACACTGGAGACAGTGTAAGTGCTGAAACCCAGAGGTGGTACAGATGCTGAAAAGGCAAGCCAATAATTGGGTGATCCACTCGGAGATCTACCCAAATAGGCTTTGACATGATAACTCCTGGTGCTCAAAGAGGCATTGGATAGAGGAAGAAGCTGTGATTCAATTTCTCTTCCACCAGAATCCAAAACAATTATTGCGTGAGATGAAACCTGTAGCAAATGGAAAAATCACAGTAACATTTTCAACAGCGAATCCCCTAAAGGCATAATTGGAGCCAACGATGGAAAGTAATCCTTCATCAACTGTATTGATCATTTACACAATAATCAAAATCAGTTCGCTAAGTTTGGAAGTTGCATGTGAACCTTGATTGGTATCAAGCATCGTGTCTTAACTGAGCGTCAGCAATAACACTCTTAGAGTTGCTATGCTGACAGCAAGCAATCGTTGTGCATTTACAAATACATAACCACATGCATACATCTCCTCACGATAGCATGAAGATGAACATAAACTCTGAAACCCCTTGATAAGAAAGATGAGATAGTTTTATAATTACTTATGGTAATAATTTTATTTCCACCATCTCATATACCTTACGAGTCGATCTCGAAAAAGGCACTTTCTCTAACTAAGTGTTTTAATTCAAGTTGTTTCCCAACAAGCAAATTAGCATATGCATTTCTCTATTCGCAACAAGCAAAAAATTAAATCTGTCTTTATCTCCTTACTGCTTATTGTTCTACATAAGCAGCCTTAAACTTTAGATAAGCAAAATATCATGTGAAAAGAAAGAGATGATGGACGAAATCAAGAGGCAGCACTCACAGGAATCCTTACTACTTCCTCTCTCTTCCATCCTAAAGGATTGTAGACAACTACAACCTACAAAAGAGAAGGGAGCGTCAAGTGATGATTTCTACTGCAAAGCACGAGAAAGATAGCTGCGATCTTTTAGGTAAACAAACTAAAAAAGGCAAGATAAATTCTTCTTACCAAGCTTTTTCCGTTGGACAAAGCAGCTTCTGATGGAGGACAGTAACTTATATTCAGAAGTGGACACTGCAAAGACAATGGATTTATCAGAATACAGCATAACTTCCGATCCATAGAGAAAATGTATAGAAGTGACAGAAATTGCTTAGTTGCAACATATAACCCAATGCCCTGTTGTTGAATGACTTAATTTCAGCTATTTGGTTAGACTGAATTCCCTCCTAATATCCAAGAACAAAACTAACAAAGAACTATGTTATATTCCTTTCAACATTTTAAGGATGTGGTGGCAATCAAGGACTAATAAATTTAAAGAATGAACATATGCTCCTCAAAAATTACTGCACAGAGCATTTCAAGCTGGGTAACGTGGTTCAAGTATTCCAATGTGCATGCAAAACAAACACAAATATTTTAGAGATCAGTCAAATTAATAATTCGTATTTACTAATAAATTCGTATTTTTATCATGAAACAACTTGATAAAAATTGCAAATCGTCTACAACAATAGCAACATAGACGATAAATGCGCATATGCCAGTGCTTAGAAATTGCCTGCTGAAACTTGGTGCTTGAATTTACGTGGCCTGCACTTGATCTTGACTCTGTTAAGAAAGCTAGGGATGATGCAACCATCTTCTCAGCCTGCAGATATGTGACGCTATAATTCTAGTAGAATACATGAGCTTAAACATTAAAAGAATCCACAGAACGGAAGCATTGAATCTGCTTCAATTTTAAAGTAGCACATAACAAGATTCTATCCTTCTTATCAACAATTACCTCTGTGTAGCCCATTGAAATTCGCATTGCATAGTCAGCAGCTACATGTTGCCTTTGCGTGCCACTAACTGCATCATGATGTTGAGAAATTGCCAAGGCATCAGCCAATGCATCAGTGTTTGGCCCTGAACTACTCCTGCCCTTAAAGAATTCCAATTGCCTTGCTGCCTAATTCCACAAAAACTGAGACAGCTCAACGAGACATACACACCTTAAAAGTTTAGAAGCCACTCGTAATAAAGGAAATGAGGCCTGAAAACCTTACCAAATAGTAAGCACTCATCGTTCTGACATAACCCTTAAATGCTGGTCTACTTGTGAAGTAACCTGTCCAATATGCATTTTCGCGATCCGCATACCTAAGAAAGTTGGAAAGTCCTCTTTAGGTAAAGTTGACATGTTAAACATGAGTATGAAACTTAGTTCAACACAACACTCGCGGGAAGAAATCACCGGCTTTCAAAGGCCAATATTCATTTGCAGCATATTTCGCATTTGTGTAAATGGACAGGGTTGAATATAGAGCATTGATGCGCCCATCCTGAGGTTAGCTTAAACAAATAAGCTATTATTTCAAATCTAGAGGTTGCAGCCACTGACTAACAGATGAAGAGCATACATCTTTCTCCTTAATTCGCTCATAATCAAGAAGGAATATAAAGTCGAGTACCTTGTTGACATAATGGATGAACTTGTCCATTTGTCTGAACCAAGACACTGCATATTGGTACCGAAAATCTGTCCCCATCGTCCACATAATATGGTTTGTCCTGGTAAAATTAGCCTGACAGAGAGTGTGTCAGAGGAAGAGGGATTTACTATGTATTTTAAACTCCTATTTAAAACCATAATTTGAAACCAGTCACGTGCGAAGTATGTGTGTACAAACTGAGCAAACTTTCATCAGCTGCTCCTGCAGCAACTTTCAAACTCCAACGCTTATTTCAAACTTCAAACTCATCACCGGTGAAGCCGGAAGACATTACAATAGCATTTTTCCTCGAAAACTGTTTAATCTTCCTTTGCTTAAATCTTTTAGGTTGAGAGCGGGGTAGACACGGCATCTGTTAGAACATACTATAGGGAAGACTAAATAAAACCACCAGGAAATGTGAGGGATAAAAAGGGTGTTATACTGTTATACTTTACCTGCACAATAGCAGCAGCCACAAAATTATTGACTCGCTCTTGAACATTATAATCAAACAGCAGGGCATCGTCCTTTAATACGTATTCAAAGAAAAACAATATTGATTACATGAACGAGGTTCATACCCTGAAATTCAAATGCACTTTAGCATTTAGTTAACGAGGTTACCTGAATCGGAGGAGATTCGTCGTTGATTTCAAATGTGAAACCATCAGGAGGATCATAATGCCGGGGGAATATCCCAGTAAATATCTGCAAGATGATGATGGAGAAGACGAGGAGATTGTTACGGCTACTACGACGTTAAACATAATCTAGATAAGAAAGTAAAGAATACAAAGGAAAAATAAATTCCAAAAGATTACGTTATCCCTAACCTGTGCTGATGAACCAAAAGACTTAGAACCCTGCCATACAACCTCAAGAGTCTTCTCATTTATTCGCTTAGCTCTGTCTGGATAATCAATTCTCGCAAAATAGAGAGAATCGAAGCCTAACTGCAACAAAAGCATCATCAGTCACACAGGAAGTATCAAAAGCTAGCATGCACCAGGGGACGTGCTAATGCACTATATCTGTATGAGATGGATTAAGAGACCATCGGTCACAGCTTTAGTTCAACCTCATGCAACTCTGGACTCAAAGTTAATGTGTCATTTTTACAGAGTTTCCTGTACCTAGCGAAGGGGAAAAAATTAAAAAAATTCTACAAAATAGTAAACCACATATTGGAGATGGAATGACGACAATAAATACCTCTGCACCTAGGAGGTAAGCTTGAACAGCAGAATGTCCAAAAGGATCAATCTGCCAACCAACTCTAGGTTTTTGGCCGAACTCCTCTTTTATAAACCAATGTCCCAGAGTAGTCTGATCAATCAGATCGATGTAATGTGGAGTTGCCTCATCGTGCATACACATGCCCCCATTTCTAAATCGAATTAAAAGCCAAAAAGCAGAAGAACACAAACAATCAACAAATTGGACAATAACAGATATGCTTATAAAAAGACTTTTTGGTAATATTACATGAATTCTAGC
Source organism: Escallonia herrerae (assembly GCA_033070095.1). Classification (NCBI taxonomy): domain Eukaryota; kingdom Viridiplantae; phylum Streptophyta; class Magnoliopsida; order Escalloniales; family Escalloniaceae; genus Escallonia; species Escallonia herrerae. The sequence goes on from JAVXUP010000083.1 coordinate 717,439, forward strand.
TGACCAGAGTTGACAAGCTCCTTGACTTTTGCCCGAAGGACTTCGCTCTGCTGTCTCCACCACCGCTCGAAGAATGCCTGAACGTATCAATCAAAATCGTTCGCTTATGCATTAACACACACGACAATCTTTAGAAGCAGTGAATGTATATCTAGCTTCATACAAAGGTACGCACATATATTTGCCGGACAAATGAATAAAAAACAAACATAAAAGGCATCAGTAATATGAAGGGAGGGAAATCTTGCCATTTCAACATAGATGAACTTGCGATTCTAGTCATCCAACAAGGCCGAAATGACTGAATCCAATACATTCTGAACACACGCTCCCTAATTGAAAAAACACACCATAACTAATAATTGAGCTGATATTTTACATGTATATAGACATCAATCAAATCAGAAAAATCAGGTTAACAAGAGAGAGAAGAGAAGAGTGGTACCCGAATTGAATTGTTGGTACCGACGTAATACTGATCAACGGTCTTCAGCCAGCCAACGTCATCGTGGGAGTGAGGGACCAAATGGACATTGATCTTGTCAGGGACCTGCGAAGTGTTGTAAGCTATGTACTTGGATTCCACCGGGATGAAGAAAAGTCCCGTCAATGTGAAGAAAAGCTTGACGACCTCCATTTTGATGTTTGCTTGTTCGCAGGAAGAAACTATGTAGCTACCACGAGCTCGTCTAGCACTTCCGTGAGCGGGGGTCTGGAGACAAACTGACAATGTGAGTTTTGGTTTTCAGATTAAACTCACGAAGACCGAGATCAAATTGAAGGAATTCGTCTTAGTTCTGGTTATGTCTTTCTGCACTCCGTCGGGGCATCCTAAATTTGCTGCCTGTGACTGTGTGAGCTGATGTTCTTAACAAGAAGTCGTCGGAGTACGACATAGAAGGCCGCAAGTCATACTCAATTGATTGAAGCTTGTCATAAACAACAGTGGATAAGGATCATGTCTCGTGCATAGCTTTAATAACAAGTATTATTAGCTTAATAACAAAGTATTATTTCTAAAATCATGTATAGCTCTAGGCATACTAGTTATTTTTAAAAGTATTCCATAGTCATTCTTAAAACTTAAATCCATAATTATTATGATCAAATGCATAGTGATATTTTTTTATAATAGCAAAAAATTCTAGACGAAAAGGTTGAGACAAGTAAGTTATTGGAAATACTGTGGCTCCCATTTAGGTTGAAGGAGTTTTCTTTCCACCCCTTCTAACCGTTAAATATTTCTAATAACTTTTATTTAATGACGTTAAAAATTACTGTTAAAAATGTCGCTGAAAGTGTTACTAAAAAGTCACTAAAAATATTTAACAGTTATTAATTGTAGCTCTATACGGGATTGAAAGAATATTTTTACGATCCGGATCCGGATAACAGACAAAATTCATTCCTTCAACAAAAGCATTCATCCATGAATATAAAATTGTGACCATCGACATGATAGCTGATCCAGAAAATGGGTACAAGTACTGGTCAGGATTGGAAAGAAGAAGAGAGATGGGTAATGACGCTTACTTTATATAATAATAATAATAATAATAATAATAGTAACAATAACAAAAATAGTGATTGAGTGAGTTGAAGTGTTGAACGACTCTCTATCTATTTATTCGTTTTGGGGTCAGTCAGTCCACTAAAGGAAATTTTTGTCCAAAACGCATGAATTGTATTAATGAGTAGTAGGCCGGGGCCCACGTAAAAGTCCAGCCCAAATTTAAAATCACACTATAGCTTACTCAGCCCACCACAGCGGCACGTATATGAATGGCCCATTATATAAGCTTTTTTGGGCTTGTTACAATGAATCACATACATTTACAGCGATACCTGATCGTCCACCGCCTCACTGTCACAGACTGGTCCGAATTTAGAACGAAGAGGAAAAAAATACGAAACCCTAGCAAACCTACTTTAATGGAGGACAGTTTCAGTGTTCGCGTGGACAAAGTGTTCGGTCGACTGGACACAGGTGCTTCACTCAGCTCCCTCTGGTCTCTCACCGACGAAGAGATTGAAAGAAAGGAATGGAACCGTCACAAGGACAATTTCGACGACCACGACCAAATACCCAAGCCCAAGCCCCACCCTTCGAAACTCGACGTTTCATTGAAGGATCAACAAAAGAAGGCCATCGAGTTCCGTAAAGAGCTCGAGTCTGACCTGCAAGAGCTCGACGAGAATGACGAAATGGAGGAGGATGAGAAGCGACGTGGTGCCTCGTCGTCGATGAATTTAGCGAGGCCGGACGGTTTTGATGACGAGGAATGGGGTATTCGATGCTCTATTGGGGTAGATTGCACCCTTGACGATGAGGTAATTTTCATTTGCCAATGTATAGTATTTTTCCCTCTGGTTCACGATTTCTCTCCCCTCACTTCAAACATTCGTCCGAATGTAGTCTACTCATTATTGTTTGAAAAGTCAAACTATGGCAACGAACAATTCAATAAAGCTATGGAGTCTACAACCATAATCTTGGGAGTTGACCTTTGGATTTGCAAAAAGTCGAAAGAGACAAGAAAGCATGAAATCGAGTGAGTAGAGCTATGAGTTTGAAGGCTTAGGCCTTGAACATGGAGTCCAAAACGTTGTTGCTGAGAAATAGTTTGGCTACCGCTGCTGCTGTAACATCTATTATTGCTTGGTTTGTCTTCTAGGAATAATCACAAAGGATATGTATGTGTTGTAGTGCTGCATTAAGATCAATCTGTTGTTTTTCTGCTTGCAATTCCCTTTTCATTGCTTCTTTTTGTGTGTTTATTGTGACCAACAACGATTGTCGCTTTTTGTCTCCTACCCTAGTCCCTCTAAATATGCAGTGTCAGGGAGAGCATTGTCCACTAAGAAGGCCCATGTATACGGGATGAGCCCAACTCGACCTATAAGCTTAAGCTAATAGGACTTGGTTCCATCTAAGTATTTACGCTCATCATTGGCACTTACTTTATGTGGGACTAACATAATTCCACACTTGCACCTCAACAATCTCGCCGTCCTGCTCTATCAAGAACCACCAACAAAAGTGCAAGCCCTAGGTCACCGCTACCATGTTAGGGACATTAAAGGGAGTCTAGAGTCCACCAAGAAGGCCCATATATACAGGATTAACCCAACTCGACTTAAAAGCTTAAACCATTAGTACTTGATGCCGTCCAAGTATATATGCCTAACATATTTTCCTTGCTTACCTCAACATATATACCATCCAAGTATATATGCCCAACATATTTCAACCTTTCTTGTGGTATGAGTGAGCAAGCCACGAGGGAAATAATCTTGCTTGTGGAGGAATCATTAAAATCATAAGAGGGCATGCTAAATTCCTCATAATGGTCAAAGACCAAATGAGACTACATTTTGTAGTCAAGAACAGACTTAACAGCTGAAGTGGCTCCCTAATTAAGTTAGAGATTGTGTTTTTCCTGTTAGTGATTGGGTAGCTTGATCTGTGTTTTTGTCTAAATTAATAATCTGCAGGAAGAGGAAGATACTTTTGACAAAGTGGCTATCGGTAAAGCAGAAACTGAGGATCGCCTGTACATGAGAGAGATTTCAGATTATACGATTGATGTGGATTCTTACATGGAGCTTCCAACAGCGTTTAGCGATGTTATGAAAGACCCTCGCGCCGATCACATGGCTGCAATTATTAGGCTCAATGAAGATGCAGAAGCATCTGGTTCTTCTAATTCATCGCAACTGTCCCAATGCAAAAAGGTGGAAGACAGACTGAAAGTGAAATCTATCTGTGACTGTCCTGAGTTTGACCCTAGTTGCAAAGACAGCTGCAAGGACGGTTCAGTTGGAAACAAATCCATGGATGGAAGTTTGATGGAAGAAGCCATAGAATCAGAAGCAGCATCTGTGCCACCCCAAGACTCTTCTCATGTTCCAGACCATGTGCAGAACCCTTCAAAGTATACACATTACACCTTTGATACATCGGATGATATTGACGAAGAGGCTAACCGGAAAGCACACATGGACTTTCTTAACACGATGAAGGGACCAAAAACCAGAGAGTTGCAAGATATGCTCCCCGTTGATCTTCCAGAATCCGTGTCCTTCATCCCAAAGAAGCCTCCAGGCAAAACGTTGAAGGAGTATACTAACAAGAAAGGTTTTCGCACTGCAATTGCTGCGGGAGATTCCGAAGAAAGTGAAGTTTGTGCAATGGAGGAAGATGAGCCAGAGACGGCTGCTGCTCAAGGTAGCAGCTTTCAAGGACGGGGCCGCCATTATCGAGAGAGGACCGGATTTTCATGAGCTTGGAACCAGGGCAGCATTGTCTTGATAGTCGAGGGGATTTTATAGTAAAAAGAGGGGTTCTTTTTTACTTTTTCTTATTGGGAAAATGGAAAAGGTGAAAGCATGTATGATGATTACCCATGTTGTGGATTTTCAAGTGAATTAGTTCTCTTTTGCCTGTTATAAAGGGGTGAGCTTCTAAAACCCCATCCATCCCTTGTCCCCGTGCAGTGTTTGGAATGGGAGTCAGAGCTGGAAATGTTCCAACTTAGAGAGTGTTTGGGATTGATTATGGGATGGTCAAATCTGATTTAATCTAGATTAAATCAGGATTGTGGGTGTTTGGCAAAAAAAATAAAGAAATTTAATCTATCTCCGAAAGTTAAAAACTGATTTAATCCATAATCCTCAAAAGTGAGGATTATGAAATAATAACTTTTTTCATAACCAGGTTTGACCTTCTAATTTACTACTATATTCCCATATTTCTTACAAAAAGACTTTTCATACCCCTTAATTAATTAGATAGTTTTTGGAATTTATCTCTACTCCTATTATTACTCTTCTCATATGGCTAAAACACATAGAGGGATACATCCGTCGTCTTCTTCCACACAATTTCTGTAAGTTTTTCTATCTTCTTATCTTGTAATATTTTCTTCTATTTTATAGTTTACGAATAAAAGTTATGTTAACGTTGTTTGTATATTAAAAAATTGTTTATTGAGTGTCCTTTATGGTCATTTTGTCATAGTGAAACTGATTTAAGTATTTTTTATTGAAACACTTTTTTTAGATTTAATTTAGTTTACAACTATTTTGCCAAACAACAAACTGATTCTGATTAAATCAGATTTTGAAAACTAATTAAAATTTAAGCTGAATCTACTTTTTTAAATCAATCCCAAATGGGCTCTTAATAACCCCTCTAATCGGCCTTAATTTTCTGCCTTCAAGTAGATGAGTACATAATTATATGGAGAATTTCCCGAAGCCCTATTTTATGGTGAATTCGTAATTTTCATGCATTCAGTTCGTTAGAGGACGGCTTGGATAGGATCTTCCAACACTGCTTTGTATGTAACGCTTAATTGAATAGTCTGGCATCTCATCTAGATAAACCCCCTTAGATTTTTGGGCCGCAGATTGTGTGCCAGTTTAACGGGTGAATATTCTTTCTTGTACCATCCCTAGATAACCAAAATCGGCACAGTATCGAATTGCTTATAGCCATAAGTCGGGAAAAGAAAAGTCTGCGTATGGGAGATCGGAAGATATTAATTGGGCTAATTACACCTATGTCCCTGAGGTTAGGGGTAATTACAGTCAATGACACTAAGTTTCAAAAAGTATCAGCCATGTCCTTCCGTCTTTCGTCGGTTAAAAAATCATACATTTTGATTATGTCATCCTTTACATATTTTTAAAATACCAATACTACCCCTTTAAACCCTATTTTTTTGTCGTAATAAAAAAACTGAAAGTTTGTGAATTTGTAACATCAAAATTTTGTTTTGTTCTTTTTTTTTTTAAAGGAAGTTGACATAGTTTTCTAGTTTGCAAGGCCTAAATATTAAATGGATATCTTGATGTATTCTTTATAGAAAAGGCATAGTCTTCTACAGAAGTTTTAGGGTTAATTCCAAATCTGTACTCTCGTGGAGTGTATATAATTTGTCTTAAAAGATTTAATTTTCATTTCACATGCTATTAAAAACTTATTTCATGTTCAAAGTTTATTTTAATGCTAATAATTAGATAAACTCGTAATCAATTAATGAAGCGAAGTACTAAAAGTTTGTGAATTTGTAACATCAAATTTTTGTTTTGTTCTTTTTTTTTTAAGGAAGTTGACATAGTTTTCTAGTTTGCAAGGCCTAAATATTAAATGGATATCTTGATGTATTCTTTCTAGAAAAGGCATAGTCTTCTACATAAGTTTTAGGGTTAATTCCAAATATGTACTCTACAGAAGTTTTAGGGTTATTAGAAAATTGTTTATTGAGTGTCATCTGTGGTCATTTTGTCATAGTGAAACTGATTTAAGTATTTTTTATCCAAACACTTTTTTTAGATTTAATTCAGTTTACAACTATTTTTGCCAAACAACAAACTAATTCTGATTAAATCAGATTTTGAAAACTGAATAAGATTTAAGTTGAATCTGCTTTTTTTAATCAATTCCAAACGGGCTCTTAATAACCCTTCTAATCATCCTTAATTTTCTTCCTTCAAGTAGATGAGTACATAATTATATGGAGAATTTCCCGAAGCCCTATTTTACGGTGAATCCGTAATTTTCATGCATTCAGTTCGTTAGAGGACGGCTTGGATAGGATCTTCCAACACTGCTTTGTATGTAACGTTTGATTGAATAATCTGGCATCTCATCTACATAAACCCCCTTCGATTTTCGGGCCGCAGATTGTGTGCCAGTTTAACGGGTGGATATTCTTTCTTGTACCATCCCTAGATAACCAAAATCGGCATAGTATCGAATTGCTTATAGCCATAAGTCGGGAAAAGAAAAGTCTGTGTATGGGAGATCAGAAGATATTAATTGGGCTAATTACACCTATGTCCCTGAGGTTAGGGGGTAATTACAGTCAAGGACACTAAGTTTCAAAAGGTATCAGCCGTGTCCTTCCGTCTTTCGTCAGTTAAAAATCATATATTTTGACGATGTCATCTGTTACGTATTTTTAAAATACCAATACTACCCCTTTAAACTCTATTTTTTTTGTCTTAAAAAAAAACTAATTGTTTCAAACTCTCTCTTTCTCTCTCCAACTCCCCCTTCGTTCCTTTGCACTTAGTTAATTGAATCTTTGAAGCTATTGAGCAGGTCGATCGCGAAGGCCTGGTGACCAAATCAGCCCAATTTGATATGTCGCCGTTGTTCGAAGAGAACAAGAGGGTTGATCTGTCGCCGTTGTTCGAAGAGAACGAGAGGTTAGGAGAAGGAGGAGATGAGGTTCGTGACGGCGAGGCCGGCGAGCTGTGTGATTTCAAAGGCGGTGAAGTTCGGGGTGAGGCTTCAAGGGCTGGAGAACGAAGGAAGGGGAAATTGGGCAGATTGAGATAAATTAGGGGGCGATGGCGCATCGGAAGGGGACTGTCGTGGTGAGGCGGGGTAGTGGAAGGAGGGTGGTGGGGGAAGAGAGAGAGAGAGGGGGAGAGAGCAAATTACCGACGGGGAAGTAGACTGTCGGGGTGAGGGAAGGGGACTGCCGACGAGGTGGGGAAGGGGACTGCCGGGGTGAGGGAAGTGGCTGCCGGCGGCGACAGACCTGGATCTGATTGATTGGGCTTAACACTGAATTGAAGAATCAAATTAATTTGGTGCAGATTGGAAAGAGACTAACCTAATCTGGTGGTTTTACTTAAAAAAGGCTGATTCACATTAACCCTAATATTAAGTGTCAAAACCCTAATTTGAAAATTAGGGTTTTGAAATCCTAATTTTAAGGTTTCAAAGCCCTAATTTTCAAATTAGGGTTGGATTTTGAAACCCTAATTTTTAAATCGGGGTTAAAAATATTCCTAATTTTAGGGTTTCAAAATCCTAATTTTAAAAAATTAGGATTTGATAGAAATTGGGGAAGAGATAACTGAATGGCATTTGAAAAATTAAATTCCTAAATCATGGGCAATTTGGTCTTTTCAGTTCAAACCGTTATGTATTTGTATTTTCCGTCTGGTCAACGGATATAAATATAATTTTACCAAACTATTGTCATTACCTGTAATCACTCCCAAACCTCAGGAATATAAGTGTAATTAACTCATATTAATTTGAACATATTTGATTTGATCCGAATTAGTCTACCAGCCTCATTTAGCAAAACTCCTTTCGATTGCGTGCATCAAGATGGACCCCCTTCTTACTAGAAAGCTGAAGAGTTTGTTCCGTGGGTGGGTGATTGTGTGACAGAAAAAGTACCCAAGTAATCCCCAACGGTGGTACAATCTGAAATACCTAGTTACAAAATGCCCTCGGGTTGAACTTGTATGGGTTAAACTAGTTCAATTCAAAAAAATACGAATTTTTACTCAACTCAAACCACTTAGTTACAAAATGCATTCAGCCAATATTATTGTGGTTATCTTGGGTTGGGCTTATAAAACTTATTTTGGTGAAAACTCATTTTTATGAGACTCATTGTGAGTCATTATTAAGTTCAAGTAGTGAACTTGGCATCGCCGGCGAGTAGTCCCGAGTTAAGCATGTTGTCAAAATTTAGGCAATTTAAAATAAAAAATTAGTTACCGATAAATATGTTTAGTATCATTTTTGTTGACACTAAAATTGACAATTCTTAAAAACACATTTTTAGAATCACTAAATACGTGGAACTAAAAGTATATAATGATAAGTAAGTGCATTTATATGGGAGGTTGTAAATATCTTCTAATTCCCTTGTAGCGGCCAAAAATTTCTTAGATAATCAGCCTTTTAAAAGATTAGATTAACCCTAAGAAAGAAATAACATAGCATTATACCGACAATTCATGCGTTTAATTAAGTTAGAGACTGTGTTTTTCCTGTTAGCGGTTGGGATCAAGATCATCTGTTGTACAGCAGAGATACTGTACCCACAAAATGTCGCTAAATATTTTTTAGTGATAAAAAATTGTCATTATAAATTTTAGTAACAGCGACAGAACACTTTGAATGACAATCTTTTGTCGTTAAATGCTGTACAGCGGACGATCTTGATCTAGCGGTTGGATAGCTTAATCTTTGTTTTTTTGTATAAATTAATAATCTGCAGGAAGAGGAAGAGGAAGAGGAAGATAGTAATGACAAAGTGGCTATCGGTATAGCAGAAACTGAGGATCGCTTGTACATGAGGGAGATTTCTGATTATACAACTGATGTGGATTCTTATGTGGAGCTTCCCACAGCATTTAGCGATGTTACGAAAGACCCTCGCGCAGATCACATGGCTGCAAGCATCAGGCTCAAAGACGATGCAGAAGCAGCTGGTTCTTCTAATTCATTGCAACTTTCCCAAACACAATAAAGTGGAAGCTAGGACCGAAATTGAAATCAATCTCTGACTATCTTGAGTTGGACCCTGGTTGCGAAGACAGCTGCAAGGACGTGTCAGTCAAAAACAAATCCATAGAAGTAAGTCTGAGGGAAGAAGCCATAGCATCAGAAGCAGCAGCTGTTCTGCCCCAAAACTCTTCTCATGTTCCAGACCCCATGTGCAAAGTATACACCTTACACCTTCGATTCATCGGATGATATCGATGAAGAGGCTAACCGGAAAGCACACATGAACTTTCTTAATACACAATGAAAGGACCAAAAACCACAGCAAGATACGTTCTCCGTCGATCTTCCAAAATCAGTGTCCTTCATCCCAAAGAAGCCGCCAGGCAAAACGTCGAAGGAGTATACTAACAGCAAAGGTTTTCGCACTGCAATTGCTGCGGGAGATTTCGGAGAAAGTGAAGTTTGAGCAATGGAGGAAGACGAGCCAGAGACGGTTGCTGCTAAAGGTAGCAGCTTTCGAGGACGGGGTCGACGGTATCGAGAGAAGAACAGATTTTTATGAGCTTAGTCAAAAAGGGGTTCTTTTTTTACCGTTTTCCATTTTCCACGGGGGGAGGCAAGCACGGTGTACCCATGTTGTAGATTTTCGAATGAGTTAGCTCTCTCTTTTGCGCCTGGTACTAGTCAGACTTAAATTGATCGAGATTATAAAATAATTCTGGACTTGTGGAGTGTATATAATTTGTCTTAAAAGATTTAATTTTCATTTCACATGCTATTACAAACTTATTTCATGTTCAAAGTTTATTTTAATGCTAATAATCAGATAAACTCGTAATCAATTAATGAAGCGAAGTACTAAAAGTTTGTTAATTTGTAACATCAAATTTTTGTTTTGTTTTGTTTTGTTCTTTTTTTAAGGAAGTTGACATAGTTTTCTAGTTTGCAAGGCCTAAATATTGAATGGACATCTGATGTATTCTTTCTAGAAAAGGCATAGTCTTCTACAGAAGTTTTAGGATTAATTCCAAATCTGTACTTTAAAATATCTTCATAGTATAGTTTAAAGACTTAACATTTCAAAAGTATCAAATGAGTACTAAAAGTTTAGAGGCATGATGACTGTCTAAAAAAAATAATATGGTTAAATACAAAACTGTACCTTGTGATTTAGACTTTTTGTATGTTACTTCTTATGTTTGTAACTATTACAATAATGTACCTTGATCTTGACAAAAGTATTACAAACGAATCTAAAATTGGATGATTATTCAAAATCAAATGTTTAAGCCCACGTACACTGTGCACATGCCATTTTGGCATAGGCAAATCTCTCATTCCCACCCTCATCTCCCATCTCTCTCTCTCTCTCTCTCTCTCTCTCTCTCTCATTTCCTCTCCTTCACATACTTCTTCTCCTTCTTCCTTTCTCTTCAATTTCCTCCGATCTCAAGGATGACATTGAACAGTGAATCAAGGCTGTTAATGTGGTGCTTCAGATTTTATTTCCTAACGAGTGCTGGCTATACAATCGCGTGTCTTTTTGGCTTTTCCTCCGCTGTGGATCTGTCGTTCATGGAAGTCTGTAGAGGCTCGGCCATTCAGCTACTGAACTTCACCGACACGATTTGTAGTTCATGAAGATCTGTCGTTCATGGTGTTTTCAAATCAGTACTGTTTGTTTTTTAAGAATGAAGCGCTTACGATATTAAGAGGTTAGGAGAAGCAATAGAGGGATATTTATTGGAGAACTTAATTTGCAGTGATCCGGCCAAATCCACAGTTCCCGACGGTGGTGATTATATGAAGGCGAATGATCGGGTGTTGTCTTCGTCGTTGCCCATACAAATTGATTGGGTGTTTGAGAGTAACTTAAAGGCAAAGTCCAAGATTTATAGTGACCTGCTTTGTGCTATTTGTTCATGATGAATAATGGAAGGTACATTGTTCAGTTTTCACTTACCTCGTTAAGTCTGCATGCCAAAAACCCATAAACCATTCACGCTCTTTCTTCTCTCTCTAAACATTTTTAATTCTTTCTTTAACTTTTACTCCTTTGTATGTTTTCTCCCTCTTCTTTCTCTATCTATATCCTTGACATTTTCCAACACAGAAAGGGAAGAAAAAGCATACGAAATTAAAGAGAGAGAGATAAATGGGAGATGGGGTGGGAAATGACAGATCTGTCCATGCTAAAATGATATGTTCACAGCAAATGCAGAATTAATATCTGATTTTGAAAGGCCGTTCAAATTTGTACTCATTTGCAATACTTTTGTCAAGATCGTACGGGGAGCGACATACAAAAATGTATACACCACAAGGTATAGTTTTGTATTTAACCTAAAAAAATATCCATAGGGCAGTCCTTTGTCCATTCTTCTTCTTCTTCCCCTCTCCCCTTCTCACTTTTCACACACAGAACCACCCCCTCCCCCCTTTTCACACACAGAGAACCGACACAAACACCGAAAGACACACAACACATACACATACACAAACCCAAACACCAAGTAACACAAACCGCTCCCCCCTGCGTAATGCACACACACCCACAGAAACGTACACACAAACACACACCTCATCCCCCATCCCTTAACATACACCCGCATAACTCAAACACCCCCACCCACACCCACCCGCCAATACCCATACCATACCCACATGGCCACACACACACACACACACACACATAAAACCCAATTGCAGTGGCAACCCAATTATAGAACCCATTTGTGGTGGCCTCCCACCATATTCGCTCAAACCTCCCCCTTAACAAACATCATTAAATATGCTTGTCTAAGCCCTCTTCCCTTCCTCCAAAATCTCTCCGCATGCTACATAATTCGAGAAAGTAATAATCTTTTCTTTTGTCCCAGCTTCAACAGCTACTTTTTCGATAAATTAGTGATAACAACCGTCAGAGTTATCCATGAACTAAAGGAAGGATATCCACGGGAGGCTTTAATCGACGAGCACAATGATTTGGAGTTCTCTCTACTTAGTGGTGATCCAGATGCATCTGCAGATGAGACCATGTATGACGGTCAAATTCATCCAGTTTTTTTTTTTATCTTAAACCATAGCCTCATTGAACAAGATCATTTATGATGATCCCTAATTTTTTCCATATCACGATGTTTTCGTGTATGTACTTTTGACTTTTATTGACATGGTGGCTACCATTCTTCTTAGATACGCATTTTGATTTAGGAGCATCAGAATCCAAGCTATTGGACATGTTGCAGCTGAAAACTAGATCGGGAACCACACCAGAGATAAGCCTGCACAAGAGAATACAGAGTGACCGCCGGGTGGGTTTCCGACGGGAGAACGCTCCGATGCTTAAGTCAGAAGTGGCTAACGATGTAGAACTCTGAAGAAGCAGTATGACATAATGTATAATTGTGTGTGTGTGTAATTGTCCATACCTGAGGGGTTAGACACCTTTATATAGTAGTAGGAAGGAGGGTCCTAGTAGAACTAGGTCTTGCCCAACTCTAATCAGAATCGAATTGAGATCCTAGAGGATCACATGTCAATCCTGGCTGATAGAGTTAGGGCCTGTTTAGGATTCTGCTTGGTGACTCATATGGCAACTGCTTAATCAGCAATAAGCTAGCAACAGCCTAATCAGCAATAAGCCAGCTTGGACTGCATGTCATAACTGTCACGTGTCGTCTGTAGATAGGTGGCGTATTTTTAGCTATATCAGGACATAACGATAAATTTCTCGAGGCATACTGATTATGAAGTTCTCTATCTTTCTTCTTAAGCACTTAATCGCGAGTTGACAACAATAACCATGCAAGGCATACTGCTTACGCAGATGCAACACGCGACAGAATGAGTAACAAGTATGCTATACTGACAGAAAACAACAACACAAACAGTATAAAAGTATATATCTTCAAACAGTATCAAAACTACGAGTAACAGAACCCCAGGCATTTACTTGTTTGCATGCCGGCCTTTTTTCCTAAGTTTCTTGGCTCTTCTGGCAGCTGCCTCGGCTTTGCAGCCGCAATTTCTTCCTGGGTTGCTAGCCTATTGGCCGTTTCCCTTTCGGTACTTGTCTGATTAATTTTCTGGGCAAAACAGAAAAATAAGGTAATCATTGAGTAGCTAGTTGGCCACTTTATCATGAGCCACATACAAAACCATTAGTAGCACTACCTTTTCTTTTAAACATTTTTCTCGGTGCCAAATAAATCTGGCAAAGGCATATCCATGTTCTTTTTGCAAACATCGCAGAATTTCCTATCTGCCATCTTGCATTGAAGAAAAACCAAACTCCTAAGATATTGTTCTTTCCCAACCATGCTTGACTAGCAAATCGACAACGCCATATTTCTAAAAAAAATAATTTCGAGATACGGTATGAATAGTACAAAATAAAGATTCTCATTACCCTAAAAATGAAGATTCTCATTATACCAATTGTAGATTTAGTTTAATTGAGAGTATGTCAAGTGGAAATCAACATTTACTGTAATGACTTTTATTGACATGGTAATTACCATCCTTCTTAGATACACCTTTTGATTTAGGAGCATAATGTCACAAAATGAACAACTTCCCTAAGTCGGATTGTGCGGCACTTAGCTATCAAGCTTCTCGCTCGTGCTAAGTTAGCCTTTCACTCTGACTGGACGATGCTAGAAGCAAAAATACAAAGAATGACACTTAAGAGTTTGGGAGAATGTATACTCGTATTTACTTGGAGAATGCTTTGTCTACAAGATTGCTTGAGTGCTTTGGCCAAGTAAGGCCTCGGCTATTTATACTAGTCCACCTCCTCAACAGACGGTGGAGATGCATTTCATCGTATGGTTCTTATTCTGACTCTAAAAATCTCTCCCAGAATATCTAGACATTTACAAGCTCTCTACTATTCTAGAAACTTTCTAGAACTATCTCTTATTTACAAGAAGACTGTGCAAAGAAGTGGAGAATATTTTGGAGACCTTATTCATTCATCGCCTTGCAAGCGTCCTTATAAGCGTTTATTAGGCGCCTGCGTGACATTACCTATAAAATTAGCCTCCATAATAAACATAGCGGGACATTATCTCTCACCTAATCTCGCGGCGCCCTCGTCGCAACCTCTTCGCGGTATCGGTCAACAATGTCTTGGAACTGCCAAAGATCTTCTGCTCATTCCCATGTTGCCGCCCTCTCTCGCAATCCCTTCCATTTTACCAGGTAGTGCCGCGTTGGTGGAACTCTTCACCTCCGCTCAAGTTTGTCGCTAAGCACGTACTCGACCTCTTTGTCATAGGACTTTACCACGGCTTTTGGTGCCCCATGACTTTCTCCACGGCTCGGGTCTTCCTTAGCGGCATACTGAGGTTTTAGCAAGCTTATGTGGAAGACCGGGTGAATCTTTAGTCTAGGTGGCAACGCCAATTGATAAGACATTTTCCCAACTTTTTCCACAATAGGAAAAGGTACCTCGTACCTCCAAATCAACCCTTTATGCACCTTTTTTAGGGTCTTGAACTGTTGTAGAAGCCACTTCACCATTACCATATCCCTAAGGTCGTACTCCTTCGGTTGCCGTATTTTATCCGCCCACTTCTTCATCTTGCGAGCGGCCTTGTCAAGGTAAGATTGTGCCGTATCCGCTTGCTCATTCCATGATCTAGCCACTTGCTTTGCCAAAGGACTTCTCCCTTTGTAGTCACCCGATAGTGCGAAGGGAGTGAGCGGCTTTTGCCCTATGGCAATCTCGAATGGACTTTGGTTCGTGGCCTCACTCCTCATCAAGTTATACGAAAACTACACGTCCAAGAGTCTCTCCCAATCCGTCTGGTTGGCACTCACAAAGTGCCATAAGTAGCACTCAAGTAGAGCATTCACCCATTCCGTCTGTCCATCCGTTTGGGGGTGAAAGCTCGTCGAGAAGTGTAGCTCTGAGCCAAAGAGTTTGAACAATTCCGTCCAAAACTTGCTCGTGAACCTTGGATCTCGGTCGCTCACTATGATCTTCGGTAGTTCCCAATACTTTACCACGTGCCTTAAGAATAACCGAGCTGCATCTTCCACTGATTAATCGGCTGGGGCTACTACAAACGTCGCATACTTGGAAAACCGATCTACGACAACCATAATTGAGCCACTAGGTTCGAGATACGGTAGGAATAGTACAAAATGAAGATTCTCATGACCTTAAAAAGCTTCAATTCACAATGAAGGATGTATAAAGAGGAAAAAAAAAACGGAGAGATGTTAGTTCCATTCCCTTAAAGAAGGCGCATAGGCGCAAATCCTTATGTCAAGTAGTTTTGAATGTGACTCTTTTTTCTCAATTAGGTCGGCTATATATCTAGGTTTTTCTACCATGGGTTCTCAATTCTCAGGTTTGTATACCATTGGTAGATTCAGTTTAATTGGGAGTATATCGAGCGGAAATTGGCATTTAATGTAATGACTTTTACTGACATAGTAATTACCATACTTCTTAGATACGCCTTTTGATTTAGGAGCATCAAAATCCAAGCTATCAGACATAGCGATTAAATCTCTCGAGGCATAATGATTATGAAATTCTCTGTCTTTCTTCTTAAGCACTTAATCGTGAGTTGACTACAATAAGCACGCAAGGCATACTACTTATGCAGATGCAACACGCGACATAAACAGTAACAAGTATGCTATACGGACATAAAACAACAAGACAAACAGTAAAATATATATCTTCAAATAGTATCAAAGCTACGAGTATCAAAGCCGCTGGTGCTTAGTTGTTTGCACACCGGCCCTTTTTCCTGAGTTTCTTGGCTTTTCTGGTAGCTGCTCTCCGATTTGCAACCGCAATGTCTTCCTGGGCTGCTAGCCTATTGGCTGCTTTCCTTTCGGCATTTGCCTGATTAATTTTCTGGGCAAAACAAAAAAATAAGGTAAGCTTTGAGTAGCTAGTTGGCCATTTAATCACGAGCCACTTACAAACCCATTAGTAGCACTACTCTTTTAAAAAAAACATTTTTCTTGCATGTGCTTTTGGCAAACACTGCAGAATTCCCTATCTGCCATCTGCATTGAAGAAAAACCAAACTTTGAGAAATTGTTCTTTCCCAACCATGCTTGACTAATATAACTAGCAAATCAACAATGCTCTTTTTCTAGTGAAAATATTTTCGAGATACAGTATGAATAGTACAAAACGAAGATTCTAATGACCCTAAAAAAGATTCAATTCGCAAAGAAGGATGTGCAAAGAGGAACAATAATCAGAAGGATACAGATTTGGAAACTTATTTGGTTAACTGAATATAGAGATGCTAGTCCCACTCCCCTGAGAGAAGGCGCATAGACGCAAATCCTTATGTTAAGTAGTTTTGAATATGACTTTTTTTCTCAATTAGGTCAGATATATATATATATATATATATATATATAGAGAGAGAGAGAGAGAGAGAGAGAGAGAGTTTTTCTACCATGGGTTCTCAATTCTCAGGTTCGTATACCATTGGAAGATTCAGTTTAACTAAGAGTATATCGAGCGGAAATTGACATTGATCATAATAAATTTTATTGACATAGTAATTACCATCCTTAGATACGCCTTTTGATTTAGGAGCGTCAGAATCCAAGCATTATGTATTACCGGAACGAATTCTATTGACATGGTAATTCCATACTTTTGTTACTATGGTTTTTATCTTGGGAAGCGAATTACATATAAGTCCTTATGTTGGGCCTAACTTTTAAAAGGTCCTTAATGGTGGTGTCAGACTTTGCTTAATCGATTTTGCTTGTGTGATGCATGATCCTGGGCATGTGAAGAAGTACCATGCACTCCGATCGGTGGCGATTAGTAGTGCTAACACAACTTGGTAGCAAGCAGTAGGCAACTGATGGTGGGAAACTGTGGTTGTGCACTTAAATGGTAGAGAGCAGAGCAATTGGCTTAACCGCTACTTAACTATGAGGAACCACCGTCTGTTGAGAGGGCCCTGCTGAGCTGAGCTGAGCTGAGCTGAGCGAGCGAGCGGTGTGCGGATGGTTGTTAAGGGTAGACCCAAATCAATGTCAATGCAACGAATTGAGGATGGAGGTTTGAGAGCTCTAATCACAAAGTTTGAGCTCATAGACTCCGAGGCGGTATAACCATCTATTTGGTCAACAAGCGGAGTCTCTTCCAGCGGGAACAAGTTGTTTATTGATTAGGGACACATAAGATCGGCGGTCAAAATGCCAAAGCTATTCATTCAAAGGGATTCCCCAGAAACACCAGCCTCTAAGCATTAACATGTGGCACATAAATCGTGATACTTTTACTAATTGGGAAGAGAACGATCTAAATAAGGTGAAGGTTATCGCATGCCTTCTATACATCAATACTCAATATTGGGGTGAGGCAGGCTTTATGGCCGTATACTGGGAAGGGTCTACTTAGTCACGCTGCAGATGAATGGCTCAGATATTGATCATTTCTCAAATCAAGAGCAAGAAACTACGAATATTATAAGCGACGCTTCACATGCACTCAACTCACTAATGTCGTCTTCCAAACTTTTTGCATTCTATAATATCATGTCGCAACATTTAATCCATTCCCTGCTTCTCTTTCCAGGGAAAAGAATGGAAATCAAGGTTTAAGAGGCTAAAACAATTGATCAGAAGATCAGCAGTTTACTAGCTACCCATCTTGAATCGCCAAAAATTGGAGCAACCTTAAGTGTAACCGAGTGTCTAGTTTGGCACTGGAATACGTGTACTGGTACAGACATAATTTGATAGCACAACCTAGAACAAGCGCTTCCGACAATCTGCTGCACCACAATAGCAAGCCATTTGTCTCACTTTTCCGTCAGGACCCAAGACACTGTCAAGGGCATAACCATAGTCGTATGTGAGCTCCTATAATATTCCAAAGAACAGAAGTTAGTTATTCATGAATTCAAAAAGAAATTTTGGAGAATTTAACATAACTCCCAAAGAAACACCATACTACAACAAAAAAATTAAACTTTAGTTCATCAATGCAATTGAAAGCCAAAAGACGCGTTCATCATTGATAATAGCCCCTCTTACAACGTTATCGACAAAAAATAAGCTACAAAGGCACAAAAAACACACGCACATGCACACACAGGCAGAGAAGGAACCTTCAAGGGTGGTATATTATCTGCAGCAAATAGCACAACCCGAGCAAGTTTAAGGTCGTGGTGGTCACTCAAGACACATTGAACAAATAAATTTGGTTGACAGCTGTGGTTAATAAACCTAGCGACGCTACCAGCGGAGCCAGCATCAATGCAGAACTCGGGAACACTATCTTTCTTGTCATCATCTTTCTCCAAGTGCGATGGTATAGATACGTCTCCTAGTCGTCTCTGTTAGAAAAACAAATCAGTTCAAGTTATATTCATTAAAGAGAGAACAAACTAAGTCCAGAACAGGAAACAGCGAGGCAAAGTGATAAAATATAAAACCAAAAGCCACAAAAGTTAACTTCATGAGAAGTAATTTAGTAACTAGATAGTTTGCAACAGATTGTACATGTGCATCCCAATTGATATTATTATTATTTTTGGTAAAGGTTCCTTTCATTCCAAATACGCACAATCAAAGTACAAAACCAAGGAAATCCATTACTGTTCATTACCAGCTTTCACCGAGGCTATACACTTTAGAGATAAGCTAAACCAAAATTGAAACTGGGATCCCTTAGTTCATGCACAGACACCGATAGACGTAATTCCTTCTAGCTCTTCCAACTGATGAGCCTAAGCTTGACCAGCAGGTTGATTTCTTCCTGTACTCGAGCCGCATTTTTCTGAGTGTTCTTGAATACTAATATTACTTTCCAACCGTATGCAATATACATCATCACAGATAGAACCAACTTGCAGGTTTGCTCTGAATCTCTTGCCCCGAAAATCTTTTGTAGCCAAAAGTAGTTTTGCCAAGTGCTACGATGGGTAAAAATCGAAAGTTTGTGAAACACCTCTTTCCCTGCTTCTGAATTGGTAAAAAAAGATGATCAATGGTCAACTTCTCGGTGTGACAAAAGAAGCAGAAGTCATCCACTATGATATTCCTAAACTCTAATTTGTCTTTAGTTCTTAATGCCATTCTCCAAAGCATCCTAAGAATGAAAGCGAATTTTGGGGATACTGCCAGAAAACCATATGCCAATTGACAGTGGTTCCTTGAGCCCTAAGAGGATTCCAGGCTGATGCAATGGTGAAGTTACCATTAAATATGAGTATCCAAATGACAATATCTTTCTTATCAGGTTGTGGAAGAAGAATTGGAGGAAAGGTATGAGACCATTCCTGTAGAGCTTTAGACCTAAGGGGAGGAAACACCCGTTCCTGTAGTGCTACTTTAGCATTTGTAGATCTAACTGCATCATAGATAATTCTAGTGCCAACTTGAGATATAAGGGGTCACCCAGGAACAAATTAGTAACCCATAACCATGAATTCTGTCCATTAGTAACGTTGTACTGGATATCTTGTTGTACTTCCCTTCTGACCTTGATGAGTTTGCACCAAGTCCAAGAACTATCCCAAGGAGGGGGAAATATCCACCAGTCTCCTTGAGAATGTATGTATAGCACCATATGACTGGCAAAGAATCCTTTTTTATGTGCAATGTCCCAGAGATACCTACACAGAGCAGCTTTATTCCCCTCGTGTGTTTTTAATGCCCAGCCCCCCCTCCCATTTAGGTTTACAAACTCCATCCCTACCAACTTTGACCCCGTACATTTCCTTTCATTTCCTGTCCACAGAAATATTCTTCTCTGCTTTCCATTGTCCTTCATTACACGCTTAGGTAGAAGGAACATAAGAGACCAGTGAGTTTGTAAACAAAAAAGGATACATGTACATAATTGTAATCTGCCAGCATATAATTAAATCTCGCAGACAGCAATTTACTTCTCTTCATAACCCTCTCTACTACAACAGCATAATCACCGGCTTTCAATTTTGTAAAAATGGTACCCTTACATAGGTAACAGGAAAGCTACCGAGAGGCATTCCCATAAGCTCACTTGAAGCCTGCTTCCGGTCTTCACGGATGCCAACATTAAAGATGGAGCCCTTTAGCAAATTGGGATACAGGCCAGATAAATTGCCATAAACCTGAATAGCTCGCTCAATCAGGGTGATGAATTTGGTATCAGCAAAAGTTGCTTGGTTTATTGGCATGTCTCTGCATTCAGGGTAACCTTCTTTTTTACTGGTATAGTAATCACGGAGGCCTGCGAAGTTTCCATCACCAATAGGAATAAAAGTGGAGAGATGAGGTCACCTTGACTCAAACCCTTGGCACTAGATTAAAAAACCCTCAAGGCAACCACTGAGGCTAACGGAGAACTTGGCTTATTAGATGGTTTTCCAAACCTTCAATCACATATTGAGATCAAGATAACTACGCATCTCTGTTATGTATCGGAATGCCCAGAGCTGAGAGAGTTTACACCTAACCATAGTGTCTACTTTAGAAGCAAATCAAGCTTAGTTGACATAAAGAAGGAACAAATCTACAAAAGAGTGACACGTGAAAACTGGTTAAGATACAATGTCGCATTGTCTACATAGCAAAAGGACAAATATGTATAAAGCGCCAACTATAAAAGCAAAAACATGCAGCACAATTCCAAAAAACAAATTTGTACAGCACAAGGTAAATGTAAAGAAATACATAGGGCCATAAAGTAAAAATAGGAGTTAAGTGTAATTCAGGGGAAATTTCAAGCTGAATACAGTCATGTCTCTGATATATTTATATTGACTCATAATTGCAAAAGTTTGACCATGCACGCGAAAACGCGCACATATATGGATATAATACAGGTAAGTATGAATATGCAAATATACATGCATACGTAAGTATGGACCTTGTTAAGATACCCACTATGCAAATTTCCAAAAGGATCCCTGTTTCATATGTTTCTCTGTCCTCTCCAGCAGATACTCACCTTGCCAGAATTCTAGAGTCGCTGCAATTCTACTAAACATCCCCACCCCTTGTTGAACCTCGCCGCCACCAACTCGGTATATCACCATGGTGTCTAGATTTGTTTTCAGCAACAGCTTGATGACTACGGCAGGTCCGTTGATGGCAGCGACAGTAAGGGGATATAATGGTGGTGCCAGACTTTGCTTGATGGGAAGGGCGATTGTGGGGGAGGGGAGGGGAGGGCCACTGGCCGGGGTGGGGTGGGGGGAAGAATATAGATAGGGGTTGGTGGAAAGAGTTTGCAGATTTTTTAACTTTATTTCTTTTGGGTACGAAAAGAATAACAAAACATACATGTAAGACAGGGTTATTTCCATGGTTTTGCATTTTTGCACAATGGTAGGATACCCCTACACAACCCCAAAGGTTTCTGTTTATATGTACACAGACACAAATACATGTATGTACACGTATATAAAGACACACAGTGCACATCCAACTCCTAGTAATTAACCCAAAGTACAACTATTGTCCAAAAGTAACTGGCTCGGCAATATCTACCACTGCCGGCTATCCTTACAGCAGCAAAATAAAGTTAAGACCCAAAAGGGAGAATCTTTCCATATCCATACATACCTCTCTTCCATCCAGCCCCTTCATTGTTTGTAAGCAGTCAATGTCAAAAATAAAATTATTTTCAGGAACAGAGTCAACATCATCGGTCTTCTTCAGCACCCCTATGTACTCACAAACAGGTGCCCCAGAAGGAATATAATCCCAAGATCTAACTGCCCACCCCTTTTTTGGAGTTCGGAAAACCTGCCAAGATAAGCAGAGGCTAAATTTTCAAAATTACACCACTCAGGTAAAAGTTGTCGAATCGTGGACATAAACTATAACAGAACCTCAAGCCGATACTTCAATCCTCTCTGGGATGTCCTGTTGACACAACCAGGTCCACAGCCACAGTTTTGACCACATTCAAACACAACAGCTTTCGGCTCAATAAGCCTGAAAAGTACAGAAGAGCTTATGCTATCAAAAAACTGACCCAGCATCCACATCTCATTTAAACAAAAAAGCAAGAATAAAACGAGATGCACAGCCACAAAGTGCACAGACAAATTTATGTGGCCAAGAAATCAGGCCAAATGAAGCACATCAATTGTTCCGATCCATGTAAAGTCACCACTTGCTAAGGAACTCAATACTACCCACTCAGCTAGCCTTCTTGGGTGAAATATTGCCCAATGGTGCGCTGTTCTTCTGGCTCATTGCATTGATGGACCTTAAGGCGTCACAACATGCAGCCAAAACCGTTGCCAACCTCGTTTTGTACAGAACAAATAAAATTGGACAAGTTGAGAGAAATATAATCTGAAGATTTGCCCAAAGATGTATCTTAGGAAATTCTTCTAAAACTTGCTTGCTGTCTGGTCCTCACCTGCCACCGTCACGATGAACATAAGGAAAATCAGAGCCATTGAGCCTTGCACAAGCACAACTCCTGGGGTCTGTACATTTACCCTTGCAGTTGCATCCAGGGGCATTCATAGGGAGCTTCACACTTTTTGATACTTCAATCCGGGAGCGATAGGTGAAACCTGGTAATTTCAAACTGCAACTTTGAATAGATCTAGAATTTAGAAAAGCATGCATGCCACTGGTATGGAAACGAATCTGGAAGACAATGATGTTAAAGAACATCGCTTAGCACTCAACCATAAGGAAGAAAATAAAGCAAAAACAGAAATAACAGTTATGCATAGATATGCTACAACGTGGTAAAGGTAGCAATTTTGGTACAACAATGAGTTGATGAAAGTCAAATGTCTGGTTCAGTACTTGATATTGAACATGCTATAGATGTAATTCAATGTGATACAACTTACTTCTCTGGAGATTACTTGTTTAGAACCCAATTAAGACCCTACTTGCATGATCACGTACAATCTTTAACTCAGTTTTAATCATGACAGATTTTTGTCCCTCAAAAGAGGTTAGTTGTAAACAAATTGTGTTGTTTGATTAGATCTCTTTACTATTCCATCACATGATTTGTAATCAAATGAACCTATGAGTTTTAGTTCCGATTGTCTAACTAATATGTAGGCAACCTGACCCCCATTATCTACTTCATATCTAATCAAGGTTACCTCGTTATGACTTTTGCTTCTTTGTTTTGACTCCAGATGTATGCTTTAATCCGTTGGTCGCTTGTGAAATGATTGATAAACATAAACACAAATGCAGATAAAGAAGAATATGTAGCTGTGGTGGTACCCGAGTAAAGAATCTAGGTATTATTACAAGCTAGTGCTTATTTCGTTGACCAAAGTTGTTATGATGCCCTGTACCAGCAAGAGAAGGGCTGTTAGTGGCTCAGGGTTTAAGATGGGTAGAAGTCCTCGACACGTTTTGCATTCCAGACCTGATGCAGATTCTAACTGGACTGATTTCTGTTACGCTGCTTATGCCACTACATAAGACATCATAGGTCAGATTGCAGAGTAGTTCTCATCAAGTCCTGTGTGACTTTGGGAAGGATTTCGTGACATATCTTTTCATTTCATCTTTCACTATTTCCCCACAGACATAGGCTTTAAGCCGAAGCACATTACACCATGTTTCCCTTTTATTTGGCCATATTAGAGTTTGCTTTTGTCTAAGAAGCACAGACTCTGGTGCGGGTGCAGATACGGGGATATGTCATTTTTAAAATTTTTAAGATACGGGTGCGGCGGGGATACGACATTTTATAAATATTTTTTTAATTATGTATACTTAGTATTTAATTTTTAAACAATTGAAATCTTAATAATCATAATATATGCGTTTGATATATGTGAAAAGATATTAATATTCCAACTAAAGTAGTGAGTTTTTAAGTTTAATGGGTTCTTTTGTAAATTTTAAAGCTTTCAACCAAATTAGTAAGAATTTGTTAAGTTTAATGGGTTGTTTTATAAATATAAAAATTGTAGAACTGAACATAATAAAGTTTTTATGTGGTATTACTTTTATTTCTTTGAAATACTGGGGTTGGTTTATGTAATAACTTAACAATTGGGGTCCTTAAATAATATAGCAAAACTAATGTCTAAAACAGTCAGAAGATAAGAACATCGACACATGCACAGAACACCGACGACTCCTTCTCTGGAAGCAGCCGCATGGCGCACGGCTCGCGCCGCAGTGGGTCACCGCTGAGTCCCCTTCTCCTCCTCCTCCTCCTTCTTCTTCTTCTCCATCTTCTCCTACTTCTTCTCTCCAGTGTCTCCTCTCAGATTGCCGGTGGTTGCCGGAGTTCCCGATGGTCGCCGGAGTTCCTGATCGTTGCCGGTGGTGACAGATCTGAGCCAATACGCACCCGATCCGCACCCTGGATTTAAAAAATAAAAAAAATGGTGGACAAGCACCTGACACGCATCGGTACCGCACCCGAGGCGCACCCGCACCCAACGCGTATCCGGTGCCGGTACTTCACCCTAAGTGCCGCACCGGTGCTTCATAGGCTTTGTTTTACTGCAGATCCTGGGTTTACTGGTCGTATCATAGCAAGAGTCAATCTTAGATTGATTTTCCTTCATATGGAATTGAAAACAATTTTTCTTTCTATTGTAGGCTTCAGACCAATACAATTACCAAATTTTACCAAATGGTGGTTCTCACACATGGCTCGATAGAAAAGGCATGTCTAGGTGGAACAGAAAATCCGGAACCTCAGTTTTGAAGCACAAGTGATAAGAAGTGTAATCTTTCAGTAAAGATGTGAATACCAACGTAAGACAAGTAACAAGCTTGTAACCCTTTCACAAAGATAAAATGCTAACAATTATGCTTCCAAGCAAGTACTTCAGAAAAAAGAACTTGCCAGTAGGTGCAACTGGTGGATCATCAACCAAATTGGTAGCTGGAACGGGAATATTCTCTAGCTGTCCAGCAATGTCCTCACATACCAATCTTATTCATTAAGGAAGTAAGACTACGTCATTTGAGTAAAAAAACCAGGGATTCTTTGTAACAAAGAATTACATTTATATGTGAAAATAACTAACTAAAAGCATAATTGTTTGTAACAAAGAAATAACATTGAAGAGTAAAAAAACGTCACATACCCGCGTATTTCAGAAACAGAATTAGGAACACGACCACGTTCAAAATGAACCTGTCATAATAAAGGTTATAAAGGAAATAAACAAGAACAATTGCTGGTCATATAAACAGCCACAGAAAGAAATAACAAAGATGTTATGAAGTATGAACAGAAGAAGTGAAAAAGCAGAAAGAGGCAGAATATAGACCAGCAACTCCAGAAACTACAACTTGTCATAATAAAGGTTATAAAAGAAAACAGCCACGGAAAGAAAGAACAAAGATGTTATAAAGTATGAACAGAAGAAGTGAAAAAGCAGAAAGAGGCAGAATATAGACCAGAAACTACCAGCATGAGGAAATTGGAAAAGGTTATATACAAGAAAAAGAAATAGACAGAAAAATGTAGAATGCTAGACACGGTGCTCCAACGTTCTATGGCCAAAATGCGACTTAAGAGAGCTTTGTCATATGTTCTGTCAAAGCACTTAACAAAGCTTCTGCCTCTGCCTTAGGTTACCCCCAAGGAGAATGGCAGATCTTGTGGCTTCTCAAGTGACGAAAGACACTTTTTTGGAGGCTCTAGTCTTCCATATGCATTTTCAGGGAAACCAGGAATGTCAAAGGAATGAAGAACCCCACATGGCTTGTGATGCGATAGACTCAACCAACTCAAAATTTGTAAGTTTTAGCACTGATCTATCAACATAGATCCACTGGCTCTGACAAGGTTTCTTAAGAAATAACTGGTCTGATTCTATTTGAGAATCCTTCATGGAATAAGTCTAACAAAATATATCAACTGGAAGCTATCTTTCCTCTCTTTTTGGCAAAGTTGCTGCATACGTGTATAGTTGTGCTCAGTTATTTCGTTAGGATCCATTATTCAACTTTGGTTGAGGGATCATACCCTGAGCTCATACGTTTGTGTCTTCAATATACAACATTTCTAAAAGAATGAATACTTAACCAACAAGAAACCAACTTGGCGCAATACGTCACCTATTTTAACTGGTAATGAGAGCAAGATGTGTAGAGCCTACCTTGGCCAAACAAGTGGCTGCTAAGATATATTATGAAGCATACAGCTGGGCAAATGCAACACGTGAAGATGCCCAAAAAGGACTCTGAGGTTGTATTATCCAATGTGGGACTTCGTGGCGTTGCAACACAAATCACAAAGGCAAACTTTCTTCTATAGATAATCCCATAAATGCCCCCAATGAATTTGCAAATCCTACAGGTTTGGACCCAGTGCACAAGGATCCCAACATTGCACGGTCAATAGATGTGCGCAACCTTACCTCTAATGGTGGATAGACGGCCAACTTAAGCAAACTTACCTCGCGGTGGAATGTCTGCCCACATTTCATAACCATGATCCCCAGGTCATAACAGGACTACATCAAATAAGTTCTAGCAGAGCTTCAACCTTGTTAGTTGCTACAACTTCAATCAACCAGAACCTCAGGATACAAGTGCAAGCCAAAATTCAATACTGTGATACTCGTTCTTAATTCCACCAAGTGACTAAGTATCCAGATTAACTAACGAATGCAGCTAATAAGCGATCGACACATCAGATTATTGCATATTCAGGAGTTCTCAATAAAAGCTGGATTATAAACATCAGATAACCCAGATTGCAAAACTCGATGTCAACAACAGTATTCCAGATGCATGGTACCAAAAGTAGAATCTCTAATACGTAATCAATCAATCATATGCTTGTTTCGAGAGGGAAAAGTACAAAACCTGATCTGTGGTCAAAGAAGGCTGCCCTTCAAGCCGCTTCAGTCTGAATTTATATACGGTAAACCCAGAAACACCTTTCTCAGCCCAGTAATGAACGACCTGCAAGGTTTGAAGTTGAATCCTACGAGCTGTTAGATGCATAAACCAAAAACCACGTCCAGAACATAAAACCATCAGAAAGTATAGAGAACATTGAACCCATACCGTCCTATTCTTGTTCACACCTACTTAGTCACTAAATATTTGTTGCTAATGCATTTTCTAGCAAAGTAATAAAACATAATAGAACGTGGCCACTCATCCACATAAATATTTGTATCTCAGTAACACTCAACTCACGTGTATGGTGTTTCATAAAGTTCCCAACATTCTAAACCATAGATCATCACCAGCAGCACTGCTGTCCCATAAGATTTTGCCATTAGCTTGATAGGGACACTGCAATTGCCCAGCACTCCAGAATCAAACCTCCACTTTACCTATCCTTTTCGCATCCTCCAGGCAACAACATCAGTAATATATCCCTCCTTGCATTGAACTTATACATAATACTTCTTGCCACCATCAAGATGATACTTAAGTTCCAATAATTTAACCCAAAAGTGTCACTTGTCATGTTAGTGCAAGTGTGACAATAAGCCCTGCACGAATTCCCAAAGTCCAAGCATGCACAAAGAGCAAAAAAGGAACCATCATAGTACGAAATCCAACAAAGATATGATAGGCTGACATATTCAGAACTCAGGTAAACAATGTAAATTTGAACCTAAGATGATTGAACCACTCACAAATAAGAACGTGCTTACACTTGACAAATGTAGTCATATCACTAAATAGAACAATGTCAAAGGGTTCTTGGTATCTACCAAAACAGAGCACAATTTTGCCATCATTTTTCCAAGAAATTATGGAACTAAAAGAAGCACTGCTGAAAAGGGAAGAAAAAACTCCTTGTGGTGATGCTTCTTACTTACCTTATATAAGCCATCATATGTATAAACCTTGCCGACATAGCTACTTGAAGATTTATGCCCACGAACAACTCTAACAGGTACGCCTTGCTCCATGGCATTCTGCAATGGAGTATGAAAACACTCAAATTATCACTGGTAATGTTCACATTCTGGCATAGACAAAAGAATGCAAAAAGTAGAGCAGCCCCTAATTCATGAAATCATGGTCTGCAACCTATAGACATGTGAATTATGTTCATGTTCTGGCATAGCCAAAAGAACACAAAGAAGTAGAGCAGCCCGTAAATTCATGACATCATGGTCTGCAACCTATAGACAAGTGAACCATATTAATCTTAAGCAATGTTTTAAAGGGAGACGGAAAGGACCCCTTGTCCAAACGCTCTGTAGCTGATAAATTTAGAAACAGAATCAGTATCGTTTTGTGGCCGACTCGGTATCAATAGCAGGCAATGCGCCATTTTAAGCTACTTGTAGGCTCCAAAAAATTTCGTAAAACGTGGAAAATTTGTAAATTATACGAACGACTAAATGGATCAATTAGATCAACAAGATAACATCAACCAATAGGCATGCGACTGTTCAGGTGTTAATGCAGACAGCTGACGAACTGGCAGACAGCAATCATTCATCATAATTCAAACAATGAGTGTCCATAATGCCAGAAAATAATTAACATACAGAAGAACAAACATAATGTCCCCGTGAACTTCTTTTCCCGGAGAAGAAGCAATGATGGTATCTAGGGAATAAGCTTTCAACTGCTAGTTTCGTCCAAGGCATTAACCTATGTATCTTAATAGTTCCATTTCTTAAATCTTACGCCAAAATTTAAGTGTTTATAACGTATTAAGTGCTTTATATAACCATAAAAAGTATAGTAGCCTCACTGGAAAAGCTGTAACCCCTACCAACCTGCAACCTGAACTTAAAGCAGCCCCAGACTCCTCCTGTCAGTCCAACACATGGATCTAACACACTAATTCAATAAAAGTGTCGGTCGGTCCTTATCCTTGAACCCCAGGCCAACCACCATTGTCCCACGCCTCCATGGCAGCCATCACTGGAAAGCGCCCAACTGAAACTACAGCCAGTACCCATCTTTGATATTTTGACATGCCACGACCATCACGGCAGCTATGAAAACAAACTCCAGGAAACAAAGAAGCCCTACTGAACTACTCCGGCTAAACCAAATATGAGGTTGAACTAGTGTTTAAGATTTCATGGTATGGAAACCAGAAATCTATGAGACTCTAGATTCTGTGGTTCAAACATGACGAAGAAGAGGAAGAAAAGAAGAACTAGACAAGACACCAGACTTGTCCCTTGCCAGAGTTTCCAAAGTTGTTTCACTGATACACATATTACAGTACTTCCACTAAAATCCATTACTCGTAACTATGTTTCACTACGGTAGATAATAATGAGAACTAAACCCCCTTCAGTAGTGTGAAACTAAAGTGACTAACAATCATGCCTATAGCATAGACTTGTAACCATGACAGCCAAAGAGTAACAAAAACACATTGCATGTGCTAAGATAGTAACTACTGTATATTTTAAAGAGTTAAAGACCCAACAATATTCTTCCTGTTCACAATATCATTTTGATGTCAACGTTATTTACAAGAACAGTATGCTTAGTAACACGATATCGCACATCACACTAATATTTCATCTAAATATCTTGTACCCACAATTAACTGAAATTTTGCAGATGTTAAATCATTTGTGGTTAGTCGGTGATGCCTCAAAACATATCAGGGTAAACGAAGGAAAGAAAATCACGCAAAAGAAGTAGACGCAACTTAAAAGTACATACCTTCAGACCCAGATTACCACGAAGCATCTCTTGATCTCGAATTTGACGCTTATTGCCAAGCAAATTATTACCACCTTGGCCAGTGTAAACTATGTCCTCACAATTATCCAAATCGTCTTCATACTGGCCCGACAGAACAATGGCGACAGTAAGTGGTAACTTGTAACCATTGAACTCCTGTGATAATTTGAAGAAGAAGAAAGAAAGAGAAAAGACAAGATTCTGCATTAGTGATGCAAAAACAACAAGCCTCAAATGGTATGCTACCTACAATTAACACATGCATGAGGCCCTGCTTGCACTAATCAGCTACTATAATACGATACCAGTTGCAATATTGCATAAAGGACTTTCCATATACAACAAAAATCAAGAGGCACTATGCGAGTGTCAAAAAGACCACCCAAAATGAAAACGACACCCTAAAGTTTGGACACACTTTGTGGAGAGAGACAATAGCTGACTATGGGCACTCGAAGCGTCCATCGCTGACGATAGAATGCATTTATTTTATCTTTTCACTTCAAAAGATGTACATGGTAAAAAATTTAAGAGTTGGCAGCCCACAGGCCAAGAAAAGGATAAGCGAAGGAGAAATTACCTTGCTACCACTCTGGCCGATATAATCAATCCCATTCAACCAGTGGCCATGGAAACCAACAGCAACCATCTCACACCGTGAAAAAAACTGATGTCCAACGTCAATCCCTGCAAGCATAAGAGGCAAGTTCAACACCCCTAAAAACAATTCTTTCATAAAATATCAGTTCTCCCTAACAAACTATTCGAGCCACCACCCAAGCCAAAGAAAATCATGTGATCAGTAAAATTCCAGATGAGTAATCAGAAAACAGAGCATACAAAAAAGGAGATATAACCTATGCACCTGGAATTGCGCCAAACCTTTTTTTGGGGTATAATATAGCGTTTGTTTCCATCATCTGCACAATGTTTTTCAACATATTTGAGTCCAGATGTTTGCTTTACATAGAAACACTGTAACATCCCATTATATTGGAACCAAAGCAAAATTATCAACAAGTACAAAGAATTTTATTAAAGATGCGAAAAGAGGATGAATACAAGATACCTCCGCGGCACCCTAAAGGTGAATGAACCCTAGCTAACATTCTAGCTACACTTAACTAAAGCAAACAGCATATGTCTATACTGCAAATTTAGGCCTCTTCGAGGGCTTAGACTTCTAAGAAGAACAACTTGTCTCGTGGTTCTGATCTATGGAAATTTATATGTCAGATGCATTCTCTGCGGGCGAAATTTTAGCATGACAGGAGGCGTGGTGGTGTTCCTTTCAGAGGCTTAGTCTTGGCTTTGATTAACACTTCAGCTAGAGCTGGTGCAGAATGGTCCTCCTACTCTGTCTCCATAAGGGTGTGACTTGGAAGTTCTACTTGTCAAAGGAACTTCCGAATTGAGAAACCAATTCAGTAGCCTAAATTTTCATTTTTCTTGAAGATCAAAAACCTAAACCTACTCAGAAAGGTTCATGAAAAGGTATTGTTCTTCCAAAGGTATGCTTAAGTTAGCTCATATAATCTTCTCTCGTCTAGAAAGGGCAGATTGATCACTATCCATGGCTACTTGGAAGACAAAATCACTTCCAAAGGAGGTATTATTTACTTGGTGTGCTTAACGTAGAAGATCTTGACTAAAGATAACTAAAGAAATGAAATCTGATAACAGTTGACGGTTGTCATGCCTTCATTTTGAAATGCAAATAACAGGCCGGCAACAGAAGAAGACGATAATGATGATCATTAACAGGCACCATATTGCATTATTCCCATACGAAAATACCTTGTTATTAGGGTGTTTGATTAAAAAGGGTAAAACAAACAGCAGACTATCTAGCTATTTTGCAAATTATCAGTGATAATTTTACCTTTCGCAGATTCCAATTGTAGAATATTAGCTTACTATTTTGTTTTTTGTTGAGGACAATGTTCAGTAAAAATTATAATGAGTGAATTCAGCCTCAGACTATTGAAGTACAGCATAACAAACTAGGATCCATTATATACTATCATAGGGAAAAAAAACACTTGCTTAGGTGCGAAGTTCAGAGAAATATAGTATAACAACTGACCAAATAAATATCAGTGGAAGATCACAGAGAACCATCAATTCAAAGAAGTGAGCAGTAAACAAGGCGTTAAGCATATTAAACAAAATGCTTGCCTTAGTTATTGCCTTTAGATCAGGTCGCTTGGAACCACGTTTGGCATCATCTTCGGGTGCATCCTTTATCTACACAATTTGAAGGAGAAAAATAATCAGAAAAGAAGGACAATTGATCACAGATTTGAAGATGATTTGCTACCACAGTTAAGAAACAACAGTGGAAGTAGAAGTCAAGATCATTATTGAGGGATAACGTGCTCAGGAGTTGAGCATTTTACAAATAAATTCCTTTAGTTTTTCAAACATAAATCCACACATGCTTGAATGGTCGAATTGAGATTAGGAATGAGGTGCATCCTTTCCTAGGTGATTTCAAAAACCGCAATAACCCAAAAAGACCAAAGACAGTTAATCGCAAATTAGTTTATCCCCTCAGTTTCATTGGATTTTTTCCTCTGACTTTCTGATATTCCCAGGATAAAGTTAGTACCATGATAACATTGAGTTTTGACTAGTATCAACTGGCAAATTTAGGTAAGGTAAAAACATGAGTAATATCAACATTTAAATACACTAAATCAATACTAGGAATTAGCAAATGGGTCCACTAAAACGGAGGAAGTATGAACTAATGTTCCATAGTTTAAAGGAAAAGAAGGAAGTTTCTTACCTCAACGTAACACATCATATGCACATTTATACAGATGACCCGGAGATGATCTAGCCATCTAGGCTATTCATCGTTGTAGGGGGTTCAAGCTCTCACCTCAACCATTGGTATCCTAGGTTACAGTGCGTTACCAAAAGAGATACCACAATATTTACAAGTAAATCCTAAGTTTCTTCTGCAGAGTCAATCTACTGGTCATGTTGCAAAATTGTGTAATAATCCCCGAAAATAGACAAAAGACTTGAGTTGTTTCTGTAGGCCACGTTGAATCACGTCATGTACCCTCTTAGTTTTCTGAAAAGCAATAACTAAACCGTTTGGATAACCTTCATACCATGGGCTAGAACTCACTATCGTTTGCTGATCTATTCCTTATGAGAATGCACGTGAAGAAGCAATGTAAAAAGGTATACTGTGGAGTTACTTGATTATCAACCCAAAGACCCTAACCCTATCTCTTTGAGTACAGGAGCAAAATGTATTAAACTGCCAAAAGGTACAGCCAACATTTTCACCAACACGGCTACTAGCTAAAACGGTACAAAAGAAACATCATTGCGAATAGCAAGAACATACTGACTGACTTAACATCCTGACATGAACCAGAACAAATGAAACCTGAATCAAAGCAGCAACAGAGAAAAAGAAGTATTTGAGAAAATTAAAAATGAACAACCAAGTGACTAGAAAAATTTATAAGCCCGTGTGAATTAGCTAAATAAAGACTCACAAACCCTCCATTTGTTACAATAGCAAAAATGAAAAGGCTATTAACCTTAGATTTTGGACGTTTAGCTTTTTTCCCATCCGCTTCCACTCTTGCACACCTCTTTTCTTCTTCCTATATACATCAGAAAAGATAAACAAGTAGTAGCTGAACTTCACAGGAATTTGAACACCAAAGGCAAATCTGTACAAGCGATTAAAAAAAAACCACAGGGGCTATACTTGTCTGACATAACTCGTACAAGAAAACTAGTACTTCAAATTAATGACAACATGTGAGGTTTATAAACTAACAAACCTGGACAAAGTGAAGGTAATGTTTGTTAAAACTCCTTAGAGTCTCCGTTACCCTTGCATACACACTCTTCTCGGCAACTACCCCGTTATCAATACCCTCAACCAAACTCAAGTCCTTTTTCTCACCTCCGTCAACGACAACAGCACGACCATTGCTCTCCAGTGGCCCTAAAAAACCGTCAGCCTTGAATTCAGAACCTCCATTTTCAACAACCCCCAATTTGACATCAGGCACCTCCACCTTCCTCCGTTGGTACACCCTGGTTTTCTTCCTAGCACCCATCTCTTCGGCGTGCGCAGCGGGTGGGTCTTTCCTACACCGAACTCGAAGCGCCATTTCGGTCTTTAACTTCTGGATCCTCGCGCTAGACCGTCTCTGTATAACGACACAGTCACCGTTGACACCATTGCCTTCCATTCCTTCAATGTCGGTGACAACAGCGACCATTGATACTGATTAGACGCCGGATTTGGTGGGGAGAGAGGGAAAATGGGGGTCTTTGAGTTTGAAATTAGGGTTTCAAATGGGTGAAATCATTGGAGAGAGAGAGCGCCCCTAGAGGATCGCTAATCACGAGGAGGAGCGAGGTAACGGATACTGTAACCTAGTGTGCTGTGGTGGTGCGGTTGCGTAGATTTTATCAGTCGAGAATTGCGCCCTTGGACTTGGGTTCCCGCTCCCTTTTCTCACCTGGGGAGTCGCAAGTATTATCAGGAGAGGAGGGGACGAGCCTGAGGATTATTGCTTCCAATTCAAATTAAATACAACAGCTAGTTACTGTATTACACAAACCTTGCTAAATTTGTGGACAACGTCATCGTTTTGATGCCAACACCCAAAGAAATATATTTTATGAATGACTAATAATCATGGACTAATTACACATAATGTCCCTGAAGTTAGGCTGTAATTATAGTCAAGAATAATAAGTTTCAAAATGTAATACTAGTGTCCATCCGTTAGGGTTACGTCCAAGAAGTGTATAAAAATCAATACGTATTTTTAAAATGACAATACTGCTCTTATACTGTATATTTTTAAATTAAGATTTCAAACCTAATTTGACAAATTAGGGTTCAAACCCTAACTCTCTTTCTCTCCAACTCTCTCATCCCCCCTGCCTCACCCTCCTCCCCGTCATAGCAGCCCCCCCGTCTCTCTCATCTCACTCTTCATCTGCCTAAGTATGTGGTGACGCCTCGGTCTTAGTCGTAGTGGTCCACAAACCATGGTGGTTGTAAAACGCCGAATATGCTCATGCCATTCTAGGACCATTTTTCTGGCGTGCGTGTTTGCAAGTGTATGGTTAGCCACGGGTTAGATCGATCTGGTCGGTGACGGGTGGATCTGAATGTTAGGCCACAATGGGGGCTGCGGTGGCAGGGGAGGTGTGAAATGGGTTGACGAGGGGATGGGTGGAGGCAACTGGGGGACTGCGACGGGGAGGGGGAGGATGGGGGCAGGGGGATGGTTGAGCGACGGGGTAAGGAGGATGAGGGCAGGGGGACGGGGTAGGGTGGATGGTGGGGGGACGAGCGGGTGGGGGCAGGTTGGGGGGGCGATAGGGGCGGCGGCAGGTTGGGGGGACGGTAGGGGCGGCGGCGGGATGGGAAAAGTTGGAGGGAGAGAGAAAGATAGAGTTATGCAATCTGTTTCCACAAAAAAAAAATTGCAACCAAACCAAAATAAAAATGCAAATTTGAAAAAAAAAAGCTTTAAATCTATAATTTGAAAAAAAAGGTTTAATTGTTGTTAGAGATATCCTATTTTAGAAATTAGGGTTAGATCAATCCAAATTTGAAAGACAAAGAAATAAATTAGGGTTTTAACCCAAATGGCATTTGAGAGTTACATTACAAATTGATGGGCATTTTGGTCATTTTATCTAAACCGTTATGTATTTTGGTATTTATGTTTGGTCAACGGACACAAGTGTAATTTGTCCAAACTATTGTCCTTGAGTGTAATATTATCATAATTTCAGAGATACTGCTATAATTAGTCATATTATTAATTAACAAATAAAGAGCAACACGTTAGGAAGTAGTAATAGGAATCTCAATTTTAGTTGCCCCAAATCATGTGGGGTTTTATAGTATTTATTATTCAAAACAGTCGTTAGATTTATTGGTACTTTTAAATTGTTACCGTCATATCTTCAAAACAAATTTCAACATTGAGATTGAAATTCCAGTTTGATTCATTATTAAGTAGTGAGTCTCTAGCATATAACTAGTGGTGAAAACATGAAAAATGACTTCTCGCTTAACTAAAATGTGAGACTTTGTGGAGTCGTATTGTACACCATCGTGCTTATCTTTCGATACTTTTATTTTTTTTTAAGCTTCTTGTGTAATAAATTTATCAAAAAAAGTTTCAAAGTTTGTAAGTTATACAACAAAGCGACTGTGTAACTCTTTAATATTATCAATATAATTCTCTTATTATACCAAAAAAAATGTTAAAAAAAGTTGTGTGATTTATTCGGTATAATTTTGATTCAACTGTATGATCTATTGGATGCCTTATGTTACTTGAAAACAAAATTTCAATCTTCTTTGAAACATACTTTTCATTCATTCTCAAGTGTAGCCATACTAAAAAATAGCAAAAGTAATGAGTTCGTAAAAAGATATATGGAGACGAATGATCAAATTCAAGAGTCGAGATTTATGAGGGTTCAAATTACTCATGAATAATTCAACTGTGTTATGTTTATTTTTGTGTTCTTGCAAAAGAAATTTGAACCGTAAAAATACAAGACATTGGTAGTAACAAAAAGTTACTACTAATCGAAACTTTTTTCCATCTTTTATCAAGTGGTTGATAGTTTTGACTCAGCAAGCAACTATTTTTTTGAGTACTTTAACTTAACAGGCGACTCTAAACAGCCTGAGATGCAGGAAGTATATAATTACTCAAACGAGTTTATTTCTATGTAATTTGGAGAGACAATACTTATATCAGATTGACACAATAAATACCGGTGTATGATCATTTTAAAGGCTTGTCCTAGTACCAATCTAGTAGCTCAGTCAATTTAGCAAAAGTTATTTTCTTACCCTAAAAGTGGCAGCACCTTAGGCTTGAACCCTTAATTTTGGCAATGGAGGCCTCCGATTGTCGAGGATCATGTCATATGGAAGTAAAAAACGACGAGATTGTCGAGGATCATATCATATCGGAAGTAAAAAACGACGAATTTGTCACCGCCATGGCACTGACATTGTACCCTTCATCTGCCCCCCTCCCCCCCCCCCCCCCCAGCCTAATTTCCCCGTCGATTTCAGCTGAGCGTTGTGATTAACTTACAGCTCCGAAGCTTCAGCTTTCTGGCACGCATATTATCAATTCGTCGACTCAGGATCATTTCCAACTTTTCATAACTGCTCAAGGTTCAGTAATCCGCTATCATGTACTTAGGTTTCAATGAGTGAGCAGTACCCAGTCAAAGACCAATCATTTATCGGATCTCAAGTCACTCATGCCTGTTTAAGGGTGTTCACGTCAAACATCCTTTATTTAATTTTCTCACATTCATACTTCCATTACCATAGGATACTTCAACCTATTCAGAGAAGCAAATTACAAGCAATTTTTTTTTTTGTCAAGGAAGTACTTGCCTGAAAGTGGCAATAAATATCTCACTAATAAATGCTTGAGCACTTCTTTCGTGATTCTACGAAAGCAACAAGTTTCTCGGCATTTTTTTCCCCCTCGGTTATAACAACTTAGATTACGAGCCTTTTTGAAGCAAAGAACTTTCTTCGGGTAGAATGTATTCATTTCGCCTGTGGCCCTCAACCCCCGTTGCCATCATTGACTGGGCGTATGGTAACTCCGGGCGGGGAAATAGTAGCTTGAGTCGGAAAGCATCAACTCCGTTTAAGTAGTATCTAAAAAGCCTCTTTGCTCTAATAAACCCCAGACGGCCATACAATGCGAGTGCCCCCTTATTTGTAACTTCAGCTTCCAAAGTTACCTTCAAAAGAAGAAAAGAAAACCATGATCTGACACACACAATAGATGAAAGAAATTGAAAATATACTTGCATCCATGTCACACTACGAGTCTAGAAATGCGAACCTACGAATGTAACAAAGCAAATGGGTCATGGTACAAGCAGAAAAAAGCCGAGTACTTAAGCTTTTGTTAGAAACTGCTCTATAGAGGCGTATCCAATTGTTACGATCGTTTAACATTCTAATGAGCCTAGGCACCTAGTTGAGTTCAAACTCTAGAAAGGGAGGTCTCAAAAATTATAACGAAAATTTTATCTGTGTGAGAGAGAGACTGAGAAATGGACGAATGCAATGCAAAGCAAACCTGAAAAAAACTTTTAATCTTAGGGGACCAAAGGTAAATTAACAACGGAAATCTATAATGCGACTCTGGTCAGAGACACAACAGGAGGAAACTGATACAAATTTATAAAAAATAAGGAATGCTTATGCACATGCAAGCTAATCAAAGCTACAAAAGGGAGGGATGGTTGTCGAATGTACACGTGTTATTGTGGTTACTATCCACGATATCACATGAACTCGAAGAATATTCAAGCATATTACACTTGTGGGGCGAATGGCTTATTAGAAACCCCAAGTCTCCCAGAATGGTAGAAGCAGGACTCATTACAAATACAACAAAAGTACCAAAATAATCTAACGGCACAAAAATTCAAAGTACCTGACACAATACACAACAACTTAGACATTCCGAATCACTTATAGTAAAAAAGCATTAGAGATCTCAATTTGTCCCCACTTTCCACAACAAAACCCTTATGCTCCACGGGCACGAGGACGATATACTCGTTAATATAAACACTAATTGGACTACTCAGATTTGAAGGTTGCCGAGAATATTGCTACAGAAATGATGACAGGGAAATCAAAAGGAGCAGTCACTGGTGAAGCATAGCATGCTTTGAGAAACAAGATGGCCTGCAATCAATAAGTCAACAGGGAAAGCAGGCTTTTGTTACCTGCTGATTGACTTGGCAAGTAGCAATGTCACAGTTTGTTTTGTAGTTTCTTAATCATTTGTGTTGCTCGGTGAAGGACAATACTTCTAATCATATGCAAGAATGTCACACAAGTTCAACTGACACATATCAAGCATCATTCTCACTGGTACAACAGAACATTCCCCTTAGAAGTATGCGTTAATTAATCTAGGTACAAAGGAAAATTGCCCTTATAAAAAAGATCTATTATCCTCCGGAAAACTCGGGCAGGCAGAGGGTACATTTTGGTGCAAATAAAGCAAATTGCCCTTATAAAAAAGGTATGAGCACTTAGCAGCAACAGGGATCTTCCTCCCTTCCCCTGTTGGCTTTCGGATTCTTCTGCAATTTCATACTATACAAGGCAAGAGCGAAACTTCTGCCGATCTTTTACGTGTAAGTGCCCCCTTAACATCTAGCTTCTTCTGATCTTTTCCATATAAGTGGCCCCCAACATCTAGTAACTTATTATATTGTACACTAACGTAAGTTCTCTGAAAAAGTAAGTTCTATAACAAGCCAGCACTGCTGCACCAATTAGGCAGTATTTATTATGTACGTTATGAATAATTAGTATTAGGTTTATCAAAGCAACAGTTTGGAGAAGTATATACAAGTTATGACATCGAACTTAGAAAATGCCGACACCTTGACGAAATATGCAAAAGCAATAGAAAATCCTGTCAAAACTGAATAAAGTTCTTTATAGTGTGCTGCAGCATCCTTTCTTGTTTCTTTTGAGAAGTTATTGTACGGCAGTAGGATATGGCATTTTTCTATTAACCATCCAATTTTTGTCAAAAGGAATACAAGGAGACGGAAGCAACAAAGCTTAATGAAAAAGGCAAAACAGTGGCAAACTCTTGACACAGGTCATAGTGTGTTGACAATATACCTCTTCACAACCAGATTCCACCATTACTTTGATTGATCTTGTAACAAGTTCTGTAGCTGCAAATACATACACATATTCAGTTGAATAAAAAGACAAAACTACATATATAAAAGGGAAGAATACAATTACTTGAAGATATTCCATCCAATGACAACCCAGGACACGAGAAAATTCTATACTTCCAAATATATCTGCGCATGAGATAGGTCAAGAGGGACACACCGATGCCTTTGCCTCGGTAAGGCTTGATGACGACGAGCATCGCAATGTAGCCTCGGAAAGTGTTGCGATGGTCGCCCATCTTACAAACCACAGTTCCAATGCATTTGCCCCGGTGGAAAGCCTGAGATTAATTCGGAAACAATTAGAAGATATATGGAAATTGTGCATATAACCATCAATCAAATTCTACAGGTGATACAAAAAAGGGGGAATTGGAAGAGGCTAATAGAAATAAGAGAGAGAGGATGGATGGTGTGAGTGTACGAGGAAAGAGAGGTTGGGCCAGAGGTAGACGAAGTATCGGTAGGTGAAGATGGAGTAGGGCTCGCTGAGTTCTTGATCGACGAGGCTCATGATGAGAGGGAGGTGATGCTCTCCGCCGTAGCTCACGTACTCTATCTCCGAAGCATCCAACTCTACTGCCTTGGTAGCAGCCTCCCTTTCTTCTTCATTCGCCGCCTCCATTCGTTCTCCCTCTCCGCTGTTTCTTTCACACTCCGGGTGAGCGAGTCGGCTCACTCAACTTTTTCTTTACAAAATTTCCTTACACAGCAACCCTTGGTTAAATAGAATAGAGCAACAAAAATAATGAACTTTTTTGATCCATGAAAAAAGTAAAACAAAGTTAAATTTGATTTAGTTTACCCTTCTTTTTTTATTTTTTCATTTTAGTACTTCATATGAAAATGTTGAAATTTTGAAAAATAAAATTTAAGTAACTCCGTCTTAGAAACTTAGACAATATTTTTTCGTTTCAAACTATATGAGATTGTTGGCATGACATATGGATGTTAAGTTATTATACGTCGAACTTGTATTTTAGTTTTAAGTGCATGCAATACTATAAGGACAAGTGACGTGTTGTCAAACGTAATATAGCTTAACATTGACCAATAAGTTGTTTACTACTCCTGATTGAGCAAGACTAAAAAAAGTATGCACACATTAGCTCTCGCGTGTATACGTGAGTATGGCCCGTGATGTTTATATCGTTTCATTTTTTATTCAAATGCTCGAATCAAAGGAGATCTTTATTTTAGGTACAAAATTCTGTTCTAAAACATGTTATTTAATTTAAGTAAGTATTCTATTTATCTATGCATTACATACAACAGAAAAAGAAAAAATTAGAACATTTGGTATTTTCCCACGATAGGTGTGGTTCTTGCCCCGCGCTGGATTCAAAATCTAGAATTTGTAAAGTGTCTTTTTATTATTAAGTGGAAATATTTTGTGTGGCTATGCCATAGAAAGGTTTTTTATGGCAAATAATGAAAAAGATAGTTATACCCTTATTTAAAGTTCATTTGTGTTAATTAAGGGTACAACCGTCATTTTTAAAAATAAACAACCCTAACCCTGATTCCTTTTTCTTTCTCCCTGGCCACCACCACCATGCCCAGTCGCCGACACCACCATTTCTCCCCCCGTCGCTACCACCATTTCCCCTCCGTCGCCACCACCTTCCCCCCACCTCCACCACTATCACCAACCTTCACTCCATCACGCCGACAGCCACCCACCATGGCAGCCCCTCACAGTTGCCCCACCATCCATAACAATCCCCACCACCGTAGCAACGAACCGCCGGTGGTATTCAGGTACAATAGGGGACGGGGGAATGTGTTCTCAACAGTCTCACCGGCGGGATCTAGCCACCAATCGTCGCCCCACCCACCATGACAACAACCCAAGTCGTAGGCCGACACTACATCAATCATTCACATCGCAGCCCACACCACCGCTGCAACAAACCACCGACGGTCCCGCCCAGAGACGGAGCTCCTGCCTGACCGGGGGGGGCCACGGCACCCCCCAACTTTTTGAATTTTTTTTTAGTTATTTCAATTAGATACTCACATTTTACGAATTTATAAAAATGTCATTATTTCCTAACTAATTTAGTAGGGTTTCTTTTTGTTGTATTCTTTATTCTTTGTGTCACCGGCCATCATAATCTTTCGTTCTCATTCTTCATTCTTCCAAATCCTAAATTTCAAATCTCCGGATTGCAAAAAAATATTGATCAAGGTGAGTTATTTTGTTTATAGTTTAATTCTTGGAATATTAACAAACTCAATAGTTACGCTAGTTATCGTACTAATGTATTCAATTGTTACGCTATTTTAATAGTTAAACTATTCATTAGTTTAATTCTTATAGTATTAACGTATTCAATAGTTACGAAAAAATATGAACTGAGCAATTTACTATACATTTACCGTACTCAATAGTTACGCTAATTATAATATACTTATTTTTGTAAATGAGAAAATCAAAGTCACGCACAATTAATTTTTTCTTTCAAACAAAAAATGTTAGCAGTAGCAATGTTGAAGGACTTCCTCCAACCAAGAGTGTTGATGATGATAACACTGTCGCACCAATTCTTAATCTTGCTACTAGAGATGTCAAACGGGTCCATCGGGCTTGGGCCGCCCGGCCCGGGTCCATCGGGCTTGAAGAGAAACCGGGCCGGGGCCGGGCCAAGGAGGCTGCAATCCGGGCGGGGCCGGCTGAGGGGAAATTCTAGACCCGGTCCAGGCCCTGGCCCTAGGCCCAATTTCTAGGGCCGGGCTTGGGCCGGCCCAGGCCCTTTTTTTTTAATTTTCTTGTTATTCAATTTTAAATTTCATCTTTAGGCATGTCCAATTTTTAAATTTTGACAAATCTAATTTTTATCATTTTATTTCATTATATGTAATATTCATATATATGTATGTATGTATAGATATATTTATTTGTCTCTCATTTTATTTTTTGCTATATGTTAAATCTTTTCTTACTCTTCTTGGTGATCTTTATTAATAAAATCTGAACACGTAACTAGCCGTTATATTGCTGTTGGGGGGGTAAAAGTGGAATTTTGGGAGAATATATCCGTTGGAGGAAAAGGGGGAGAGAAAGGGGGGAAAAACAAAAAATTCAAACAGGTGGGGCCGGAAACCGGGCCGGGCCTGGCCCGGGCTTTTCCCCAGATTTTTTCGGCCTGGTCCAAGCCCAGGCCCTAAGCCCAATTCCTCCGGGCCGGGCCGGTGGCCGCCCGGCCCGTTTGACAACTCTACTTGCTACTGACTTTGAGATTCGGAGTTCAGAATGTCACCCTAAAAAATCTCCAAGACTTGAAAGTACGAACGTTAGCAATGATTTTGAGCGTGATCCAGGATTGAGGCCACAAATATGGGAATATTCTACCGATCAACATAATGAAATTCGACAAAGATATATCAATGCCGGTCCATATCAGTGCATATTTTCTTCATATCCAAAATCTGGACCAGTAAGTCATCCTCGTCGCTTTCAATCTTCGTGATTCGAATTATTAAAATCATGGTTAGTATTCTCCTACAAATGATGCAGCCATTTATTTGCCTTGTTTTCTCTTTAATAAGCCGGGGGCAAATTATGGACAAAGTGCACTTACTATTGAGGGATTTAGAAGTTGGAGAAAAGTTAGGAACGAAAAAGATTGTATTTTTTCTAAATCATGTGGGAAGTGATCCCAATGTGCACATTGAGAAAGATATTATGGAAACGTTTATTATAGGCTCGATTATTGATGATTTTCATAACTATAAAGAACGCCGAGTTATGCTTTAACCATCAACGTATAATGTCTTTTATTTTTCATGGTTTATGTAAACTTGAATCTTCTTCATTCATTTAGTTAGTCATCAAATTTTTTTATGTCTCCCCCCCCCCCCCCCCCGCAATTAGATTTTCTGAATCCCCCCTGGTCCCGCCGTTGGTGTTCAAGGACAACAGGGGCGGGGGTAGTGATATATAACCATCTATCTTCTTCGTCGCCGCCGTGAGTTACGGCTGTTGCCACCACCCTGCACT
Source organism: Escallonia herrerae (assembly GCA_033070095.1). Taxonomy (NCBI): domain Eukaryota; kingdom Viridiplantae; phylum Streptophyta; class Magnoliopsida; order Escalloniales; family Escalloniaceae; genus Escallonia; species Escallonia herrerae. The sequence continues at coordinate 761,082 of JAVXUP010000083.1, forward strand.
GCTAGTGGTGGTGACTGCCGGAGAAGAGAGTGAAATTGTAGGGTTAACAAATATTATGCATTTTCCCTTCATGAATTATACATTTGAATAAGATTTAAGGGCATAATGTTATTTTACTGTATAACAATACATTTAAATATTTTATCACACATTTTTTGATAATAAAAAGCTCATTTTCAAGAAAGAGACCGAGAAAAAGAAAAGGTGAAAAAGAGAGACGCCTAGTTGTATGCCACGCGGCTAATAGAACCGGAGGGGACGAAGCGACGCCGTATTGGCTGACAGCACCATATCAAAGCTCTCCCAAAAATGTCGCAGCTGGCGGAGTCTGGAGCTGTTATGATCTTTCCCCTTTATCTGGACTGGAGAGTCGAAACCTGAAAGAAGCTCCGCGAAGAAGAGAAGGATGTTGAGAGTCGGGGGAAGAAGGCTTTCATCTCTCTCATCATGGAGGCCCACCCAGGCCGCCGTCATCTCCAAGGCTCCGGTCGACCCCGCCGATTTATCGCCCGATCACCTCAGATCCGCCCTACTCGCCCACTCCTTCCTTTTCGGCCCCCATTTCCATCTCCCTTCCAGAGGTTAGCCAGGCTTTCCCCATTTCATTCTTAGGACTTCACTTCTTGCGTAAATCCACGTGCAATGAATCCCTAAATTGGGCTTTCCTTGTTCTCTGCCTTGATGCTGTACTGCTTGATTTGCATGTTAGTGATAACTCTAATTTCGTGTTTTTTTAATCTGCAGTTATGATCATTGAAGAAAGAGTACAGAATGAGGTTTTATTGCATAAATAAAGAAAACTCCAATGATTCTTATTATTGGGAATCCCATTAAAATGATTTTGTGTTTATGGATTGTATGCAGATTAGCACACAGACACATACATCACATTTATATATCAACTGGAGTTGGCTCGACATATCAAAACCAAGACTAACCACTTAAAAGTCACCCTTGGAATGATGCTTCATTCCGTTGCTTACTTTCTTAAATGAAGTAGTTGTTTTAGGTGTGCTAGAGACAAGACAAGTTTAGTTGCACGGATTAAATAGAATCATACTTCATATAATCACTTTTATGATATACAATCGCTTCTATTCCACTAAGCTGTATCATAAGTTTAATTCTACCGGGGAATCAGAATTGGTTCTCTTCTAGATTTCCACAGAGAATCTGATTGAGTTGAAGAAATGATTATATTTGAATGCTTTTGTTGGCATTTTTCTTGTTTTGAGGTAAAATTTTCTCTTAGAGAATTCCTGTTGGTGGTGGAAAACAAACGGATTCTTCACCCCTATCTGGACTTCAGAGACATTCTCCTTGGCACTTTGCGACCGCAACGATACTGCATCATGCTTAGAACTTTGTAACTTTCATGATCATCTTTATGCAAGACAATTTGACGTGATTAGGAAATTAAAACGAGACTGTCGCCTTCAAGGAGGCTTGGGCAATAGATGGAAACTAGGGCAAAAGTGGTGGAAGCGCAGAGGGAAGGGGGGAAGAGAAAGATCCCTTTTCCCTTATTTTGATAATATTTTGAAGAGAGAAGAGAGATGACATTGTGAATCTTTGTCGACAATAATGTTAGGATCTACGATGCATGAAGGCTGATCTACAATAAGATCACGGTGACTAGGTGTTTAGTTATAGGTTTTGTGCTTGAGAAGTTAGGTTGGATTTTAAGGGATACTAAAGATGTTTTGGCCTTCTGGGTCCTTTGGGGTCTTAAGGATGCTAGGTTATAGTGGTATGATTTGGCATTTTTTGATTCAAAGGGTTGAACATCTGTGTTACATGGACTTGTACAGCTGTTGGGTATGGAAGCTTGCCCAAGTACTTGTTTTTATAGGCGGACTCATTGAGATTGTCGGATACTTTTAATTTATTGTCAGTTTGCATAAGTCGGTAAAAAATCTATAGTATGCCTAACTGAAGTTACTCACAAATATACAGCTGTGTGACATGGACTGATGGAAGAAAATGCGTGATGTGGTATCACTTTACCTATACAAAAGTTTACTCATCAAAAAATAGTTTACAGATAAAAATGTTGAAAGTTATAACAGAAATATGTAATAAGTATGTGGATTCATAGAGATCCATCCAAAACTAATTGCCGGTTTTGTGAAACTTTTCTGGAGTCCACTGGTTCATTTCGGATGTTTTTTCCTCTGTTTCCACTTGCCAAGTGTATGCTTTATTGTTTGAATTTCTGGCAATCCGTTAGTCAGTTGTTTCCCCTGTAAGTATAACTTAAAATTGGAATTGAAGATAATTTCCGCCAAAATATCAGGAGTACCCCTTCTATTTATGTTTATAGGGAATGTCACCCTTTTCTTATATATTAAAAAGGGCTGCCCAAGGCACGAAGTTCCCACTGTTACGGGGTCTGAGGAGGGTAGATACAAGCAACCTGATCCTCTCTTTGTGGAGAGACTTCTTCTGCATTTCAAACCCATTAACCTACCAGTAATTCTTAACGCTTTTGAGTTGGACAATCTCCATTTCATGTTCATCTTCTTAACCCATGCTTTAGGCACTTGCAACAATAACAATTTAACAATACATCAACTACGAAGCAAGTAGAGTTGGAGGATGGAAAATATTCTGTAGCATGTATTTATGTGCCTTGGTCCATATTTTAGGTAACGATGTGTTGTTTGAGTGGTGAAAAGGATGTGATAGGTTTGAAAAGACTTCATGATTACGGAGGATTGCCTACATCATTAAAGTACCTCAAATTTTACATTTAGCATGCATGAAATTCTAGGTGAGGTAACGGTTAATGTTGCAGCCAAGGGTTACGTTAGAATCATGATTTTATTACCTCTTCTTGGTCATTCCCTACGGTCGTGTCGTGACCTTCTATGTTTGGACTGAGCAACTTATACTTTATATCTAATTATGCTGTACTAGTTACCTCCCAAAACAAGTGATTTGGTCTGAATTTGTATTCATATTAAGAAGTTTAGTCATATATTCTGCATTTCCCCTCAACCCTTAAGTGCGTCTCTGGCCACCAGCTCTATCTGTCTCCGTCTCTCTTATTTTCTGTCCCTCACTCCCCATCCTTCTCCTTCTGGCTCACTCACTATTGCTATGAACTGATTCCCCGTTCTCTCTTTCTCAAAATCTTGTTTTCATCAATTTTTGACAAGTTGAGGCTCGTAAATCTGTTCTCTTGTTCAGTTGTCGTCGTTTTTTTCCAAACAATTTAACTCAACACTTTTATCCTAACACCAAACATCATAAGAAAATTTGGAGCTATCACTTTAGGCCAAACCCAATGGCCATCTAATTTTCATAATCAAAACCCTGTCCGTCAAATCAAAAACGAAATGAATTAAAAAAATATGATAGTTTTAAATCTGCAATGACCTGGACGCCCGCCCGGCCTCACTGAATTCCCAGCAACTCCAAGGTGAAGGACTCAATCCTAGTTGTCCACTCAGCAATTGCCTGATCTGGAGAGGATTTTTTTCTCTCTCAAATCTACTGAGTTTTTATTCAAGTGGATGCTGCAGAGATAAAATACTCTTTGTTGGAAATTGCAAATAATATGATCCTAGGTGGGTAGCCTAGATCTGATGAAGGGAGGTGTGGCTGTCGAATTGCTATCCATAGGGGTAGTGTCGCTGGCTTCTCTCGTGTGTTATGCTGCATCTCTGTGTGTGTGTAGGGATCGTAACGACGATGCTATTCGATCAATGCAATATTAATAGGTTATGTGAAACCAATTGTAGAAAATTGTTATATCAAAGCCATATTACATTCTCAAAGTAATACATTCGATTGCATTAAAACCGTCCTGCATAACTGAAGCTTACGTGATTTTCCTACTCTGCATTCCCCTGTTTTGCTTGTTCTTTGAAACATCTAATGACTAGCATTACTTACCATCGGAGCAGTAATTTTACTCCTGTCATCATTCTGCTAACCATTTTTAGGAGGAAAACTGCTGCAGTTCTCATTTACTGCACAAAGAGCAAGTTGCAACACAAACTTTTGTTGACGAAACCAATTTATTTTGATATGGTTGGGTCATGTTGAGGGAATAAGTAATTGGCTGTGAGGACTTGTATGAGTTGGAGTGCTAACTGGGAAACAGCGGAGGGTTAAGGAAATGATAAGAACTGGTGTTAGAGGAATTAAGCAGGCCGAGCTTATGTAAACTTAGGTAGCAGCCCCTTGCTTTGGTTTGAGTTATTTAGTCAACCAACATTCTTCATCTATATTCATTTTATTTTTTTTCGTTATTACTTATAAATGTTAGTAGGCATGGAGAAGGCACTTATCCATAAAAATTGTTAGAACAACAGAAATTCTGCTGGTTGAGGTAATAAAGAAAGCCACATGTCGGGTGTAACTAAAAAGTGTTTCTGTAAGCATAGAGAAACAAGATTAATATAGTGACTGAAATTAATTAAAGCACAAACTTCTTAGTCGAGTCCCCCTGAACATTGCAAGTGTATTATAAGCTAAACTGTATATAAAGATCTATGTAGAAGGAAACAAGAACTTTTGGTAACAAGGAGTTCCCTGTAGGGGGTAGAAAAACTGTCTTTTTGAATCTTCCGCTCTTGTAGGTAGAGGAGTCATGACAAATCTCTTCTGAGGCTCTTCTGGCCTTTTTTGTAAATTTCATCGTAATCAATTTTGGTGTATCTCTCTGTACACGAGTTTTGTGCTGTCTGTGCAGTGTGTTCCATTTATATCAATCAGCTACTTATCAAAAGAGAAAAAAATCCTGGAGAGTAAGATCATGGTCGTTGAATTGTATAGAATACGTGATTTGGTTTTGTTGGAGATTTGATCTGTATAGGTCCATGTCAATTGAGCCTAAATGGTTATTTGAAGATATTTTTCCTTTATATTACCTACCGCATTCCTATAGGAAAATGGACATGCAGTATCTAAGCATACGTTCCAGTATGTATTACTTTTTTGTGGTCGTTTTATTGTGTCAAAGAGCAACTGCATTCCTCCCACTTCTTTTAAAAGCTACATAAATGGCAGGACAAGGTCATCCTTGTTTATTTCTTGGTTACATGTTATATATAGTGAATTTGTGGATAATGATTGCTTCAGGTTTTGCTTCTGAGTCGCTGACACCAAGGAAGGAAAACAGCATCCTTACAGACATTCCACCGACAGTTGCAGCTGTTAAGAACCCAACCTCAAAGATAGTATATGATGAGCACAATCATGAGCGTTACCCTCCAGGTGACCCAAGCAAGCGGGCATTTGCCTATTTTGTTTTGACAGGCGGCAGGTTCGTATACGCTTCCCTGGTCCGCCTCCTGGTCCTGAAGTTTGTTCTCAGCATGTCTGCCAGCAAGGACGTTCTTGCTCTGGCCTCTCTGGAGGTTGATCTATCTAGCATTGAGCCTGGTAAGACTGTGACTGTTAAGTGGCGTGGAAAGCCAGTCTTCATCAGGCGCCGAACCGAGGCGGATATTAAGCTGGCAAACACTGTTGATTTAGGATCTCTCCGTGATCCGCAGGAAGATGCAGCCAGGGTTAAAGATCCGGAATGGCTTATTGTCATTGGTGTCTGTACCCACCTGGGCTGTATCCCCTTACCCAATGCTGGTGACTATAATGGGTGGTTTTGCCCCTGCCATGGTTCTCATTATGACATATCTGGCAGAATACGCAAGGGCCCTGCACCATACAATCTAGAAGTACCCACTTACAGTTTCTTGGAAGACAACAAGTTGCTGATTGGATGAGGTGCGGAGATGGATCCCTTTTCAAGTGGATGGTGGGAATTAGGATATCGACATTATTTTACTTAATTTGAAATTGCCTGATATCTGTTGCAGATATCTTTGCTTTCCATTTCTTTCCATTCAGGCATGTTTAGTAATGCTTTTTGTAACTTGGAGGCCACTTCTATTTACGCTGGTAATGTCTGGAATACTAAATAAGGTGGCTGTTCTGTGTTGGTCTTATATGAATTGAAGCATCTTAATGTTGCGAGATGAAAAGGAATTATGTATATCCTCGGCTTCAATGGCAATTAATGAGATTCTTTCACCCAAGTCTGCTACTGCGAAGGCTTCATGCGACTTTACTTGCTAGCTTATTACATACGTCGGACTAATCGTTTACTTTAGCAATTTTTACGTAGAGGGGCTGCTTGTTTGTGCTTGCATGAGAATGGTCTTCTTGTCTTGGACTAAATAAGATGACTATTCATTTCCGTAGTAACATTTAGATCTATACTCCTTCCAGCACAACTGTTTTCCACAGGCCGAGTACAGAAATTATGCGTAAAAAAACTTTTGTAAGAAAAACAGATTGACATTCTCTGCTCATAGTAAAGGACTTGTGGAACCCTTGAGCAAAGTTTATGCCTCTTTCCTGCACAGGACAGCAAGATGTTTCTATACTTGACTCTCATCTCTCAAAGATGCCTTTGACGTAAACCATGCCCTTTTCGCTCAGTTGAAGCTCCTTTCTCATTTGCTCCACTTGCTGGTCATCGCCTTGCACAAGGATTTCTGACAGAGTCCCGTCTTCTGCAACTATCATTTTAACCTTGATCTGCTCTTTCCTTGATGCTCGTTTCCAGTAATATGCTCCTCTGTTCACATTCTTATGCATTACTACTGATGCCCAGCAACCATGGTAAGTTTGAAAATCTGGTTAACTAGTACAGGGAACAAGGAAGGAAGGAATGGACACTCACGCAAGCGGGCTTAGTGTGGTAAGCCAGAACCAGTTATTTCCCACGTCTGGAACGGTTATAGTCAGAACAAGAGCGACACTTGCTAGGCTTATGCAGGTGCAAAATGTAAGAAGAGCAGCTTGTCCTCGGCTTGGCACCATTGTGCCTTCAAACCTTTAACAAAGAGAAATATACTTAATGAGAGCGATTAATACAACTCTGAGATGTCCAGGTTCAAATTTGGCATTCCGCTTATGACGTTAAAAGCATAATAGTTTTTTGCACTGCGCTGGAAAGACTACCAAGTATAATCTATCATAAACAAGCATAAAAATCATCATCATCATCATCAACTAAGCCTTTGTCCCAAACTAATTAGAGTTGGTTACTTGAAGTTTTTTCTTCTATTCCCCTCTTCCCCTCTATAACAGAATCATAAACAATGGGAATGGTAAAGAGCCTCCTGCTGTCTTCAGTGTTCAATCATGTGAGGAATGAGGATATAAATTCCTTAACAAACAGATGAGGATGCAGACTTTGAAAATCTTGTTGAATAGAAAGAAACGGGGATAAGAGGGCTTACGTGATGGTCTCTCCTTTATCCAACACCGAGAAATTGTTGCGAGTGAAGAAAGAAAGAATCTCTCCAGCCGCCTGGTTAGGCACCTTCTTGCCTTCCCCTTCCCCTATAAACGTCTTCTTCACGACCTGGATTCACTTCAATTCCCGTTCAGCTTACAAGATGTAGCAAGTTAACCCACCCACTTCTTACATAGTAGTAGTAGTAGTAACATAATTCTGCAGCACCAATTTCTTAGAACTGGAAGCTACTTCTGCTCAAATTTTGAATTTTGAATGCTGTGATTGATTGCTCAGTATTACTTGTGGAGACCACGGAACTCAGTAGGTACACAAAATGGCAGGAAGTTCGATTACCTTAGATTTGACAGAGCGCTTGATGAGGGACCAGAGTCCAGGAACAGAGATGACAAAGAGACCAAGAGAAGTGTAGTAGCTGGCGGTTGAATAGCCGGCGGTATCGGCTGCAAGTAAGAAGAAAGAGGAGGCTGCTCCTTGGTGAAGTGCAACAGCGGTAGATGATTCGTGGAGAAGGGACGAGGAGACCGCCAATCTCTTCTTGGGTCTTGCTATTGCTGGGGTAGGAGTGCCTTTCCCTTTGAGCCATTGCTCGTCGTTTAATGATGAGGAATATCTTCTTGTGTTGAACTCGAATTTGGAAGAAGGGGACAGAAGTGAATTAGCTGCTGCCATTGCCATCTGTGCTACGCTGGATGAAGCTCGTCCTCCCCTCCCGAGCTCTTTCTCGGAAAGATAAAAATTAGGATTTATTACATTCAGGTCCCGAGGTTTAGATGAAATGGTACGTCTGTCTATTAGCTTAAACAAATATTAGTTTAGTGACGTTTGTTGACCAGAAAAAATCTTCAACTACTATTATAAACAGTTCTAACATAATAATTATATTTTCCGTAACTTGAAGATAATTATTGAAATACCATTTGTCATTTATCTTTTTCTTTGAGAACCAACCACCACCAGCACCTCTATCCAAGACCCCAACCGCACCACCATAGTCGTACCACCCTAACACCATCAACTGTCCCATATTACCACCATATCCTCCTTGACTATCCACGATGATGCCAACACTATTGCACCATCCAACACCATCAATCACCCCTGTCACATAATAACTTTTGAAGTTCTTTGGAAGGAAGTGATACCCGCACCTAGGGTTGTAAATGAACAGAGCTATTTACGAACAGCTCATAGTTCATTCCCTAAAAAGCTCGTTCATGTTCGTTTGTATATTATACGAACCGAACATGAATAATTTTTAGAACTCGTTTATTAAACGAACCGAACATGAACATTTAAAAATGTTCAGGATTGTGTTCGTGAACATATAGTGTTCGTATAATAAATTAATACTATTATAAGTAAGGCATACATAATTATAAATATATCTATGTAAAATAAACTTAGAAAACTTGATAAACTAAAATTAATTAGCTAAAAGATCTAAGGCCACTTATAAACAAAAATATAAGCCAAGCCCAAACTAAACCAAAGCCCAAGCCCGAGTCCAAAAAAACCCTAAACCTTAATACCCTTATTCTCTCCCAAACCTACCTCGTTCTTAATTCTAGCTGCACGGCCGCACCTGTGTCTTCTCTTTGTCTTTCAGATTTTTTGAATGTAGATATCTCTCTCTCGTCAAACACTCCCTCTCTCTTTCTTTCTCATGCACACACACTAACACACCAACATCACGGCGGCCCCTAGCTCAGCGGCGCAACCAGCAATGCATCGCCTCCTTTGGCAGCGAACGCGCCCAGAGTCTACTCACGCCCAAACCATCACAACATGGCAGACACTTCCCAACGTGGTTCGGTTCTTCGTAAAGATCCAGAGGCTCGTAAAAAATTATTGAATCGTTGCATTTCTCCCGATTTGGTCAACAACAATTTGCGAGACCAACCTTTCTGTCATTTTTCCAGTTAATTGTTTTGTTTTTTTCCAACTTTGAGTGGTTAGAATATTTTTGAAGTTTTAGATCTTGGTTTTTTTTGTCTTATTGAACCAGTAAAAGAACGAGCTTACAATGATCGAATTCGGTTTGTATAGGTTAAACAAACGAACCGAGTTCGAACATGACCTGAGCTATACGAACCGAACACGAACACAGTCATGTTTGACTCGAACTCAGTTCGTATACAACCCTACCCGTACCTGCCTTACGGCTATAGAGCAAAGATGTATCATGCAGTAAGAGCCCCGTGTGTTTGGCATCAAGCTTGGCAGAGGATGATGTATATTCATGGGTAGTAATTATCTGTTATTCCTCTTAATCAAATCAAGCATAAAAAACTTTGAGCATGTGCAGTTTATATTCACTGTGTCTTTAAAGAATAACTCTTATGAACTATCAAAATCTCTAAGATTACAAGAGCTTCAACTCAAGGGTGCCATACACTTTGGTGACTCTTTAAAGGGATTATTCAGTGGTTTGAGGAATCTATGATAAATCTATTTAGTTAGGGTAAATAAAGGTTGACAAAAAAAAAATGAGAATTATTTGTGCGTGGTGCTGCTATTAAATGATACAACATTCATGACTTTTAAAGTTAGACTCAGTCATTAACCTTAGGTCGAACTACTCTAGAGTTACCACGTGCTCAAGCATGCCTATTTTACATTCCCATTCACGTTAAACTTTTTGATTTGATATGACCTTGCCATGTGTTGAGACTGGATAAGACCTCACTTTATCTTTTTGCTTAAGTTTTCATCCAGATTTTTCACGTTTTATTACATCTACTCCCATGATGACAAGTTACGGGTTAATTTTCATGCTTTTGTGAGTGATTCATGTGTCAATTCTTTACTCCTAACTAGCCATGTGTCAATTAGCCATTGTTGCCTTAAATTGATAGTTGATAACCATCACCGCGTATCTTAGGATGAATTTGTCTTGAGTAGGGTGTTCTTCTTAGTTCGATCCCTCCACTTATTCAAGCTTTAGAATGAAACAACCTTGCTAGGCCAAATCAAGCTAAAGTTCTATTGGTGCAAACATAATTCGTACAAATCCGAGTGAAGCAAGACTATCATTTTTTCATTGATAACACCATTCTTTTAACACATCTAATCGTTGTCTTTTTTTTCTTTATAAGAGTTTTAGATGTTAAATGAATGATAGATTTAGAACATCTCTGACTGTTTGTATTTATTAAACAAAATTATAGGTTTTCACCTTTAGTCTTTTTAGAATTCAGTAAAATGAATATATAAAATTGGATAAAATGTTGAACCAATGGTAGACTAATCAACGGTGAATTACATCCGATCATTTACTAGTTCTCTACCCCACGTCCGATTCAAAACTTTTTAGGATCTTAGATTTTCCCTGGTTGTGGGTCGACAAACTAATGACTACGGCCGAGTCATTTGGATGTGTGTCAAGTCAGAATGTCGAGACCCCCTCCCAATAGTTGACATGACCGAGCCAAGCCGAGCCCCAAAGCAAGCGTGCGCGCGCGAGCGAAGGTGAGACAGAGGAGAGAGTGATTGATTCAGTTTCGACCAAGCAAATACGCGAGACTTCAACCATCATAACGCTTCCAAGAGCACAACAAACACGCACGCACGCGCCCACACACACCCCGGTCTGATTTCCCCCCAATGTATCTATCCATCTCCTATGTCTCGTATCTACACACACACACACACACACAACTGTTGCCGCTCGCCTCTCTTTTCTCTATCTCTCTCCTCCACATCGAATCCGATAGCACAAGTGCCCCAATCTCCTCATGTTCTCTGTCTTCTTTCACGGGGTTAATTTCTTGATTTACTGACTCCAGCATTGAGCGCGCTTCAATTTTTTAGGTCTTCGTTTCTTGAAATCCAACAACAAAATATTCGTATATATTGACGTCTTAATGGATTCTTATTAGTTGCATTGTTGTTAAGCTGTCGTGTGGATTTTGAGGTATTTGTTTCTGACATTTAATTTGTTTATATCTCGTTTTGGCCCCATAATTCCCACTCTTTTTTTTTTTAATTTCCTCATATACACCGTAATGGTCTCTAGGCAATTTACCCTGTATAGGATTGTGAAATTCTAGATTGAGGTAAATATATTTTCTGTCTTACCTTGCGTCGTCCTGTTTGGACATTTATATGAGAGGATTCAGTTGGAATGCATAGCTTGTATGCAGTAGCAGTAGAGCCAAAAATTCTTTATAAGGTGGGCACCAAACTTTTAAAGATATCTTAACGTGTTCGGTTTAAAACTAATAAACATGAAGCTTGCAATACATTTCGCATTCTATCTTTTGTACTTGCAATTTGCTTTGGACATTAAAATCAATAAAGTATCCCTAAAAGGATTAGACGCATTACTGTATATTTATAGCAGGAGAAGTGAAAGTAAAACTAATTGTTAGAATTTGTTGATTGTTATGTGGTAGGAATAATCTTATGTACACTGAAAAAGAACAATGGCTTCAAAAATGTTATTGAAATCCTTAAGGGCTTCAAAGTAACAAGACTACAAAATGGGTGCAGCAATTTCTCTCCCAATAGCTGGAGACAAAAGATTCATATGAGAAAACATAAGAGATCTTTTTGTCTTTTTTCTAGTGCAATTAGAACCATTCTCAACAGTTTGTGTAGCCATAAATCCTATTGTATTATTTCCTCACTTCTTTCTCTCATTCAAATCCGTGCATGAGACTTTCATTTTCCATACTATTAAATCTGAAGTAAGTGAATTAGATACTATTAATATAAGACTCATAGCACAAAGACTACCTGTGCTATGAGTCAACTATGCCACTACTTGTGGAGGTGGGCACGTGCCCACTGTGCCACCCCCTTCCCTCTGCCACTGCTTGTACATGTATTTATTATTGGCAATAATATAACTGTATTATAGCACTATGTTTATTTGAACACTTACTTATTATAGCACTATGTTTATTTGAACACTTACTAATATCGTTTAAAAAGACAGGACTTGGTGTCTTTGCTGACTTGCCACATATGCTGTTGTGGACTGTGTAACAAACTGAAACTTACTGCAATACATGACTGCATTTTGTTGTGCACACGATATATCTCTTTTTAAACTGTTCCTTATAACTACTTTTGTGTTTCCTAGCTTCTACTTCTATTGGCTGCTATGGTATTTTTCTAGTTATTTTTCCTTAGAAGACTTTGGCTTCGCGCTGATATCTTTGGACACTATGTTGTTAGAAGAAAGAAAGGATCAGACGGGGGGAAGCCATGTACATAGAGTATACAAAAACAGACAGAAACCCACCCAGACCAAAAATTTGTAGTAGGTCATCAATAAACTCTAGCACTGTACCTAAGGTACCAATCACGTGACTAGACTTTAAAGAGCATAAGTGTCTTAAGAATAATTGTTTCATCCTAAGTTGGAACTTACCCTTCAAATAATGCTTATTCATCTCCAGAGTTATCCACCACACAAGACACAGAGGAGCTGCTGTCCAGCTCTTATGAAGAGATTTCCGAACAGATCTGTGAGACCAACTGTGTAACACATATAACTTGTCTCGGCATAACCCAAGAAATACTAAAGATAGAAATAAGAAATCACCACAGTTCTTAGCAAAAGAACAATGAAGAAGACGGTGAATCACAGCCTCCTCCTCTTCAACACCTGTCGAACAATGATTTTGTCCATTTCTTCAAGTTTTCCAGTGTCATAATTTTTGCAAGGAGGCACGTAACCAAAGAAAGCCACCTTTGGAGATGATTTGTCTTCCAAACAAGCTTCTACGGGAAAACAGCCACTTGACCTAGAGAAATTAGATGATCATAATAGGAGCTAACCTCAAAATCATTTATTCCATTTCCACGGATCTTATGCATTAATATGAATCTTAACTGTCTCTGAGTATAGTTAGGATAAAAATACAGGAAGCAGAAGGTAACAGAGAATTACTTCCAACAGAGAGAATAGTGGACAGAGGCCAAAGGATGTGATGCGAGTAAGAACGGATTGAAAAGGAGATAACGAAGAAATTAATAAGAAAAGGCAGATGAAGTGGGGAAAGGACCTAGCACATTGCTTTTTCAAACACCCATATATATTCCATTTTGTTGGCTGATCTAGTTTCCACTCACAAGGCCTTTGTTAGGCTTTGGGTATGCTAAAGCAGAGGAGATTAGATACTTATACCATCAACTAGAATGCGAATAGTCGTGTTGATTCAGGAAAAGGAAAGGGCAAGCAAGGTTATGTTGATTTTGGTCATAAATTGAAGGTTAGAACCTATACTTGGAGAGCTCAGCTACCTCCTTAGATTTCCTCAACTTTACGTCAATCACTGCTAGGTTAACTCTCCATATTTTGTACCTCCTCCTTCCTTAGAATCCAAACGAAAGTATTCCAGTGGACTATACTTGAAGGGAAGTTTTGGGCGTGACCACAGAGAAAAAGTTTCCCCTCTTTTAAAGATTCCATTAGCTATATTTCTTTTTACCAAGTCAGCCAAAGTGTCTAAAAGAGGATCAATACATATTTGGTCATTTTTCTTACAAATTATTTTTTCTCTTCTCTTCCACAAATTGGGTTGAAGTTAGAGGATCTCTCTGCTAGATTGTTACTTATACATTGAAATGGATATGCTTTATATTAGCTGTAAAGGGTTTTGTGATTGAGATAAAGCTGTAAGTCTTATCTTTGAGACCTATTAGTTTCTTTATTGTAGTTGTACCATTCTGAATGGGTTTTGCGTTTGTAATAACGAAACAGGGATAACAAGATAAAAGAAGAAGAAGAAGACATAGAATAACGATGCATTGCATTTATGGTTGGGTGATGTGCCGCTCATATTTTACGTGCTGGTTATACCAGCACATAAATCTACTAAGAGGGCCTCGATACATGTCTGTTATTTATCATCCTTGGATGATTGTGTAATGTGAAGCTAGAAGTGCTTGTGGCACTTGTGATGTTTCTGCTAGTTGTAGAACCACTCAGATATTCTCATGCTAGCATGAAAGATGGGTGGGTACCTCCGATCATGTATGACCCCCTTTGCACCCTGTTTTTTGCGATGTTCTCTTTAGATGATGTGAGGATAAAAAAGGGAAAACATAAAGAGGATGTTGGTTCTATTTGTGCTGATTATATTGTTAAGCCATAAGGCAGTTTGACTTTATGTACTTGTTTGTGTAACATGTCGTAACCGTTTAGCTGGCATGTCGCTGTTTTAATAATTTGCGGGGAAAGTAGTTTGAACTTTTATCTGCTTACTTGCACGCACTGAGCCTCCTTATCGTCACGTGCCATTGGTCTGAAAACTGACCTTGTAGTTTACTGCATTCTTGTATTACGGAGAAACTAGTGTTACCTTATAGTAATACAATGAAAGTGATTACAATTTCTTGTGCAGTTCTGTGCTCAGATCATCTTAAGCAATATAGTGCTGGTTATGTGATTATCTTGAAGGTTTTAGTGTTTTCTGATGTATATGGGCATTAGAAGCCACTTACTGCTTTTGACACATGGTACATAGAATGCACACTGTACATAAGGTACTGATGAACGGAGCTTTATTAGATGAGAATACTTATGTAGGGAATAATTTATTTGCTGGCTTTTCAGCATGCGCGTCTAGATGGAAACAGAATTTTGGTTGAGATCCAGATAGCATTGGGCTTTACATTTCAGTAGTGTGCCGGTTGAATTGTTGATACGTGATCTAAATGGCAGCTGATCAGCGGAAGAAACGCTTGAATGCTTCCAGCATTGTCGGTTGTACTTCTCGGAAACAGTACAAAGTCAAAAGGAAGAAATTGGAACTACAACAAAGTTATTTAAACATGAGATCTAATATTTCTCTCGAGTGGGATGACAAGAAGAATAATGTTATTGCTAAGAGGGAGCAGATTAGTATTGCACAGAGAAACTTTCAGTTCACTGGTGCTCTTCCTAGTTGTTTTAACGCCTTGGCTGATGTTTTCTGTATTCCTCGGGAAATTTTTGATTTGAGAACTCTTAAAGACGTGCTCTCGTATGAGGTAAGGACTATCAACGGTGATGCTCATTACATCTAGTTAGAGGTTCTTATTGCTGGACGTGTTATGCATTTATTTCATCGGTGCAGGTTTGGCAGACTCATTTATCTGAAACAGAGAGAAAGTCTCTGTCCCAGTTTTTACCTAAAGGAGCTGAGGCGCATAAAGTTGTTCAAGAATTGCTTGGCGGGGATAACTTTCACTTTGGAAATCCCTTTCTGAAATGGCACGTGGCCTATTTATCAGTTGATAATGAGAAGATATGACTTTCTATTGCAAATATTACAAAAAGAACTTGCATGACTTTTAGTAATATGTGGAGCCTTGTTTCAGTTATTCATGATAGCGTGCTACATTACTTGATCAAGTTTTTGACTAAATTTTTCTAGGACTCTAATAATATGCTTTTCGCAATCTATTCTCTACCTTATGCTTTCTGATTGTGTGCATTTTCTACGAGGAATTTGATAATAATATATGTGCGGTGTGGGCAAGTTGCATGCATATTGGTGTGTATGGTTTTTTTTTTTTCCTAAAAAAGATATAATAGGCAAATTCATTGAAGTATCTACCCCATGACAGTATCTTTTTGGTTTAAGTGAATCAGAATTGCAAGTAAATAAACATCATAATCTTTGTTCATTGTGATGGTTAAGAGTGCTGAAAAATGGTTTTGCCACTGCCCTCAGTTTCATGTATTGAATATCGTAGGACCTTCATCCATTTTCTTGCTTTCTTTTGATATTCTGCAGCTGGGATGTGAGATACAATGATAAGTTGAGAACACTACCCATGTATTCTTACAGTCTTAGAGAAAACTGTCATCTCTGCCTTTCTGAAATCTGAGTTGGTTAATATTTTTAGAAAATCCATCCTTGCAGGAGTACCTCACTTTGTTCTGGAAGTCTTCATCCTGATGCTGTTCTTTATCAGGAACAGTTCTTCACGGCTAATAAGAAGGCATACTATTCAGAGTTACGAAAGTATCATAACAAGTATGTTACATCTTTGGTGTTGCCTCTTCTTTTTTACGTAATTCTGAGATTCTGTTTTTCCTGTAAGAAGCATGATCTTGACTTTTCTTTGATCTTGCATCAGTATGATTGGAGATCTGCAAATGTGGAAGGAAATATGGGCAAGCTGCAAGGATCCTGAAATAGAAATGGTGCAAAAGATATGCAGGTTGATTACATCTGTGTCCCCCTTCGCAAATAAATTGGCGAGTTCTTTAGGGCTGAAACTTTTTTAAGGAGTTTGGTGTTTAATATAATACTTTGGTACTGCACTATATGGAACGAACGCAGTGAAAAACACTTATTGGCTATTGCATGTCACAATGATGTGATGCTCGATAGTGTTTCATTAGTATTCTAGCTTGAATTGCGAGTTTTCTCATATTTTTTGTGTGTGCGAGAAATGCAGAGCTCTGTAAGTAGAAATAATTGATGAAGTTCATTTATATTGGATGTCTAATGCTTGTTTGCAAATAGAATTGCCATACAGGGTGTTGCAATTAAGTTCATGTGTGATGTTCATTTCTCTTTTCTTTCTTTCTTATTGTTTTGCAGTGTTGCACTCTATTGATTGTTAACAATCATAGAAACTTCTTTCTATTGTATTTCTGTGTTTTGGCATGCCTTCGGCTTTTATGTGACGGTACTGTGCACATATGCAACCAGCGCAGAATGCTCTAATTATGCTCAAACTAAGAACCCTTTTCTGTACTTCTTCTGTAATACGCTAGCATCTAAGATGTTTGTGAGCTGATGCATCATTTCTTTGAACGTCATGAATGATCATGTTGAATTCTGTTAAAATTTTTTACGTTCATCTGCACAAGTATTATGGTTGCAGATGATTTAACTTGGGGGATTTTTATCGACATTGTCATGGTTTGACCTTAAATGGGAGATTTGTTGTTTGGTTATTTATTTATTTCGTTCCTTTTCGATGGCTATCCCGTCCTTAATAATTGTCGTGCAACCTCTTTTTGTTCAGCAGCTCAAATAAGCATCTTGGGAAAGGCAAGCCTGCTTGTGCAAATGAGGTCAGACTTTGTGACTATGATGAGAACCTTGCTGCCACATCCGGATCTTGTTCTTCGGCTGCTGATGAAAAAGCATGTTGGAATCATAAGCCGAATATAACGACGATGGACGCAGAATATCAAAGAAGGTACAAAGCTCTCTACAAAATGAAGATATAGCATATAATAATGGTAATTTGGTGCTTCTGCATATTGTTTCTTTGAATTTGACAAGGCAATCAGGATCGTGATCCCTACACATGAAGTCGTAAGTTCTATTATGGATTATGAGTTCGTCTGATCTAACTAGTTGGTTTTTGTACCAGGATCTGCAAAAATGATTTTATGGAGGGAAAATATGATAGTTCAGCAGACAGGCTTAAGGTGGTTGCAAAACCCGGAAAGTTACAGAAGCGTAATATCCAGCGCAGTGACGGTTCCAAGTACATGTCGTATATCAAGGTTGTTAATTCAATGCCATGTTTTAATGAATAGTTTGGTTGGAGTGTTTTTACTTGCCTATTGATCTCTTGGTCCTTATACATTGATCATTTGTTAAGTTGTAAAAGGTCTCTGCTTACTCCTTCAACATGGTTTACCGTTTGGCCTAGCAGAGTAAAGTTCATGTCTCATTTTTGTCACGCAGTTAATAATTTCTGAATCCGTATTGATCATTGTTGTTTTCCAGGTTAGCAAAGAGCAGCATCAACTTGTTAAGAGCAGTATGAAACATTCGAGTAATAGCATTCAGCCAAGGTCTCTTGACCATGTTTTAGGCAATCTCGATTCCTTTGATGTCCGGCCATATGAAGTATTTGAGGAAGAAGAACGGCAGAAGTTGCACAGGCACTGGTTAGTGTGTTTGCAAAAGGATTTACTTGAAAGCTTAAATCACTATTTTCTGTGTGTGCACAAATATCAACTGTTGTTGTTACAGGTCGCATCTGGCAAACAGAGATCTCCCAGCAGGTTTTGCAAACTGGATAAGGCTGCAGTTAGAAAAACGGCAGTTGACTGTGTCCCTGGGGCAAGAAATGAAAGAAAAGCTGAAATCCCTGAAGGAGGTTTGATTAGCTCTCCTTTTCTGCTGTATGTTCTCATATGGGGAGGAAGTCTCACGATGTAGCATGGACTTTCTGAATAATTATGCTCGTGTGGGTTTGTATCTGTTTTCTTTTGTTGCTGCAATATTTGACTTGCCAAAGCAAAATTGGTTGATTAGGACGAGAAAGAGAGCCCTTATAACATGCGATTGGAGAGCGAAGACACCAGAGCATCAGACCTGGAACCCACAAAAACAATAAAAGTTCGTTACTCTGCCCTGCCCTCTTGTGTTTTTAATCGATCGTGGGTACCAGAGCCTGTTAATCTAGAAATATGTGTGTGCATTTGCTTAGATTATGCAAGTGCTCGAACACTCATGAATACACTTCCCATTCCATTTTTATTCTATTATATTATCTTTTCGCCTCTTATGCTAACTTGTCAAGTTAATTGGATGCCCAGGACGAGGATAGAGAAAAATCTCATAGCTTGCTTCAGGAAAAGGGGGATTGTGAAGTAACAAGCCATGACTCTTCCATTATATTTGAGGTTTGTTTTACTGCTGTTTCCTTCCGAGTGTAGGTGAGCCTATGAAATCAACCTTTGGGTTACCATTTTGGTGGTCAGGATGAAGAGGAGAACGCTGGCTGCATTTATCAGGAGCAGACAGAAAATGGATCAGCTAGCTGTGAATTGACCTTGGAAGATGAAAATGAGTCTTTTCCCCGATCCACACACAATCCCAATCTGCAGCAGATTAGTTTACTCGGTGATGTCCATGGTTGCAGCTCCATGAATTTTGATTCTGATAGTAACCATGCA
Source organism: Escallonia herrerae (assembly GCA_033070095.1). Classification (NCBI taxonomy): domain Eukaryota; kingdom Viridiplantae; phylum Streptophyta; class Magnoliopsida; order Escalloniales; family Escalloniaceae; genus Escallonia; species Escallonia herrerae. The sequence goes on from JAVXUP010000083.1 coordinate 780,233, forward strand.
GATGATTTACATCCTAATCTACCTGATTTTCCTGAAAATATAAACCTCGTGGATGGTCCGGCAAATCAGGGAGTTCCAATCTCATCAGCAACTGACACCTGGCCGGGTGCTTATTACCATTCCACTCCCATAGGGCAAGAATATCCATCCTCCAGCCATTTGTCGCTTGGACATCTGGATGTTATGGAACAGCAACCAGCTGCACTGATCGATTTGGAATCTGACATGCAGGAAAATGATGCGGGGAAAGAGATAATGCAAGGGCACTCCACAGGTGATTCTTTCTTTCCTTACCCTAATCAAGACCGTCACGAGCTACTTCATTCGCTCTTTAAGGGCCAGGGAAGTGTACCTTACCATCACGAGCAGAGGCAGAAGGGGTTAGGTATATTTCCGGTGGCTAATCTAATGATTGAAGCTGGTCAATTCCCTGAGCATTTTCAGGAGCAGCTGCGCCCATCGATGCCATTTGAGATGAGGCAGAAGAGGTTGAACGATCTTTACATGCATCAGAACTTACAAGAGAACATGCTTTCTGATGTGGGTCGATTCCCAATCTCAAGGCAAGATCACTTCTTCGCCCCGAAATATTCAGGATTGGGCTGCCCATACAGTCCACATGTCAGCACCTCCCCAGTCCCATTTGAATGTTGGAGTCTCGTTAAGTCAGAGTTGGTTTTCTGGTGATCACGGAGCTTCACGGGAACTGGTTGGTCTGGAAGGTGCTGTTGGCCAAAATCAGAGCATTGGTGGGAACGCAACCAATGCAGATCAGAGCCTCTTTAGTGTTCTACCTCACTATAATGGGTTACTTTCTGGTGCCCGTTATGAACAAATGGGCTCCGCTGAAAGGTTTATTCAGCCCGCGAACTCTGTTGGGTTTGGTGGGGGTATTTCAGCAAGCGATCTGTTAACACGAGCAGCCAATCCACTTGATTACTTGAGTGGGCATGAAGCTGCTTCTGGCATGAAGACCAACAATCTAGGATGGGTGAGCTTGCCACATGAGAATTCTGCTTTACAGGATTCTATTAGTAAACAATTTTTGAGGTCCTGGAATCATTAGATTTGCCTTTTATCCCCCCAGATGTGCCTAACGCGAACAGCCAATCCGCTTTATTACTTGAGTGGGCATGAAGCTGCTTCTGGCGTCAAGACCAACAATCTAGGATGGTGAGCTTGCCACATCAGAATTCTGCTTTACAGGATTCTGTGGTAAATGATTCTTGAGGTCCTGGAATCATTAAGATTGCCTTTGATCACCACCTCTCTAATTAATTATCTTTGATCTGTGGAGAAGTGGGTTGCCAGTTTTGTGAGCTTAGTTTTAGGGATAAGTTATTGCATTCATGACCATGCAACAGAAGCTTGTGGCTAATTTCTTCCTTCAGAAGCCAGAGTATACAAGCCGATCAACTTCACTCTGTACATACGTATACAAGAGGTTATTTAATGCCATGTATATAAGTAGATTTTAGGTGGGATAGGCGGGCTTGAGTTATAGGGAGGTAGTAAGAGGCAGGGAATCTTTATTTTGATAGATCTTACGTTCCCATACCGTTTTCTTTGGAACTTCGTTGTCTCTTTTTAATTTGTTTAGAATATACAGAACTAGTAGAGGCAAATGCTTCTACATAATAATGCTGTCAATTTTCACTTTGCGCTGTTGTTTCTACTTCTCTTCCAATTATAACATTTGAGGCGCCAGGGTATTTCCTATTTGCTCCAACATAACCATGGGCTCTCTTATTTCCTTGAGAAGCTCGATTTCTTTACATTCTCTCATGTGTACAATTTTTGACCTAGTAGAAGACTTTCTCATATGCAACATCACGATGTGATCACGGAACATGCAACTCTTTGCTATTCCATTTGCAGTATATTGTTTTCGATTTTGCCCCGTATCGTAGCTGTCAGAAATGCTCGACTACATTTGCTCCACTCTTTACTCGATCTCTATGTTGGTAGGATGACAAGCCAAGGAGAAGCTGTTTTCCTGTATGTGTTCGTTGGTTGTTTTTTGGGGAACAAGAAAAGCGGTTGAACGTGCAAAGGTTAGGATTGCTAAAAATAGAAATGTCGGCAGAGGTTAATTTCTTACATTTGATCGAGGAGACTAAGACATTGGGCTGGGGGTGGGGGTGGGGCAGCGAGCTGGGATGATGATCGGAGAGGTTAATTTCAAATACACGTCGAGCGCTTGGATGAGATAATTGCCGGTGACCACGTCTGGAGAGCAAACAAACAAGTAGCAAACAAACTTGGCCCATCTCGCGTGCAAAGCCACAGTCCCAGGGCTGCTGGTGTACAACCCAACCCCATTCACAGATTCCCAAATCGGTTGTATTCTAAGTGTTCGTCCATCCCGGATAAAAGAAAGCACCTGTCCGTCTTACGACCCCAATACAGTTGCGGACCAGTCTTTGACATCGTGATATGCTCCACACAGCGGCGACTAATACAGTATCCAAATGCGGCAGGGAATATGATGCGAGGTAAAAGTTATTGCGCAGAATATCACCTCCTTACGATCACACCATATGGTCCACAAGGTAACAACAATCCAAATGATACCATTGAGCGGTGGAGCATGCCTAAGAATCGGCCGTTCTAAACACTGCATAATCTTGAATGTGGGTGCATAAAACGATCATCCAGTAACTGAGAGCTGGTTTGTAAACCAAAAAAGATGCTCATACTTTTCAGTTAAGTAGAGACAGAGGAGGTACATATCGAAAGTATCACACGCTTGTTGTGTGAGTTTCTACCGTAAAAAAGAAGATGATGTGGGTAAATTATCAAAGTCACGATGTTAAGGGTAATCGCCAGAGTTTATGCCATAAACAAAGAGGCATACCAATATGCATGGAGTGCCTCTCCAGATAACACGATTTAAGGAAGCATGGACTAAAACTTCATCCTTTTCATGCGATCAATAAACAACATCCAGCAGTCCCTAACGCGAAGGCCTAATGCCAGAGATATGAGTTGCTAAGCGAGGCCAAAGAGTAGAGAATTGAAAGTAAAATAAGGGACTAGTTCTTTTGGTGTTTAAAAAATATATTGTCCAATCCATCTTTTAGCATTCTCGTTTATTAAATGAGAGAGTCAATGACATAAGACATTTCTCAGTTCAAACAATTTTCAAGCTCATTAACAATTGAACTCATCTTGTAAATTAAAAAGTGAAATAAGGTCAGTGTGGCTCAACGTTATAACCTAGTCATCGTAACTCAGATTTTTTGATCTACCAGCAGCACTGTTATCATCAATCAATAAAAAGTTTATCGAGAAGAAAGACAAAATTGGCTATGCACTGAGTAAAAGAAAAATAGAATTCAGATAGATCGAGCCGACCCCAGAGAGAAGAATACAGGGTTAGTTAAGAGGTAATTGTGAGGTTTGTGGGTGTTACAAGTTACAGCTCTTGAACAGTCTGTTTCTTCTCTCTTTAGTATCGCACACATTGCAATAGAATAATACTTGTAAGCTGGTTTTTTGTGAAATGAATGCGAAAGGAATTCCCGTTCAAATTCCGAGAGGAAACCCCCACTCCCAATTTTAGAATCTCTACTATTATAAGGGTTTTCATTCACTAATCACTATCTGTATTCAAACTTTCAAGCCTTTGGAGGTGGAGGGTAGTGGATACAGAGAGCAATGGGGGAGGTTAATCAGAAGAAAGATGTGATTCGGTTGGAGCGCGAATCCGTTATTCCAATCTTGAAGCCCAAACTCATCATGACCCTCGCCAACCTCATTGGTATGCTTTCTATCTCTCTCTTTCTTTCTGCTGTTTGGGTTGTATTTTGTGTACTTCAAATCATCCCATTTTCCTCAAGAAGCTGACCGGCTGTGGAATCTTGATGTAAGTGACGGGTGTATTGCATACTCTTTCTTGATTCCTCATTTATCTTTAATTTCCTTGTTTCTTACCTTTACTTGAATTATGACACCTTCATGTTTGTGCCTGTACTTTTTGTTTTTGATGGGTTGCTCCCTTAGAAACCGGGAATAGGTCAAATCAAGTAACATATAAGCTATCCTCACATTAAGAGAATCAATATAGAGTAGTAATCCGCATGATTTTTCCTAAAAAACCGCGGTTTTTAGTGTTTCTTCGTCCTTTTCTCAAGACAGATAGAGGAGCTCTGGGTCATGGTTTCTTTACCTTTGATCTTTGTTTTCTTTCCCTTCCTTGCAGAGCATAGCACTGATCGAGCTGAATTTTTAAAGCTTTGCAAGAGAGTTGAGTACACCATTCGAGCTTGGTATCTCTTACAATTTGAAGATCTAATGGTATTATCATGTTTTCTAAGCTAGTTAACTACTTACACTCTCCCAAGTATTGAGAATAAAACGAATAACGTTGATTATTTTGGTGCCGGCAGCAATTGTATTCCCTCTTTGATCCTGTCCACGGGGCTCATAAATTGGAGCAACAAAACCTCTCTCCAGAAGAAATCGACATTCTTGAACAAAACTTCCTGACGTACTTATGCCAGGTAACATGGCTGCTGCATCTATCCTTACTGCTGTCTTGGGTATGTCATTTTAAACTTTTTTTTCTCCATAAGGACGTGTATTGGTACTGGGTATTCATTTTGCTTGTGGTATTGATTTTGGTGCTGAGCAACTTTGGCTAGAGGCCCGAAAGACCATTATTTCATGTTTGTGCTCATCTTAAGTAGTATTTGTTCCAATGAGGCTTTTTGCCTGACACAGCAGCCAAACATATTAGATCGGACAAATTGTACCAATATTACTTAATGCTTTTGTTAAGTTACCATCTGCTCTAAAAGCTTAAATTGTTGGCTGACGGGCCAACAATGTATATAATGCTTAACAATCCCCCTCACATGCAAGCCCCTGATTGCATGTGGAGACACAAACCAACGATAGAAAAAATCTAGGTCAATTGCTACTGAGTGCCAATTGCCACGAGAAATATAAAAAAGGCCAAATGCAAGCAAACAAACCAGACCAATGATAACTGTAACATCTGATACCATGAGTAAATTACCATATTCTCTTAAATCTTAAGTTACTAGACAGTGGCCCAACAACATATATCAGCTTGACCACTTCTAACCATGAAACTTCTTCCTTTCTGACCTCATTTTCTGTCAAGAATGCTTCGAATTAAGGTGGATCTATGTAATAATGACCACGGTGTCGTCAAGCTTAATAACGTGAGCTTATAACCAAGTGAAGCAATGAAGTGGTTTAAACATTTTCATGATATCTGTTGAGGCAAGGTGCATTGTCGCTTCACTCCCACCATGGTGACAAAAATGACCCCGTTCGAGGCTTTTAAGAAAGTGGGAGAGCCGTTTCAGAACATAACAAAAGTCGACTCGAACTCGTTATTTGCGGCCCTACTACACCCTATTTTACATAGTTTGTCGGTGGAATACTTTTGTTGAACATAGGTCATTGCCTGCTGCAGTGATAGAAGCGAATAAGCTGACAACCCTTTGACTTTGGGTTTTAAGTTTTTTTTTGTCACAAATAATGCCTAAAGTTATGTCATTATCTCAGTACGCAGTCCATTTCCCCATGTTTGAGGCGGGGGGTTTGTCCTGTTTGTGATTAATTATTTCACTCCTACTTGATTTCTCAGTTCCTTTCACGTATTTTAGTAGTCTCTCCCATCTACTGCAGGTAATGGAAAAGAGCAATTTCAAGATTGCCACCGATGACGAGATTGATGTTGCGCACTCGGGTCAATATCTTCTAAATCTTCCCATCACAGTTGATGAGTCAAAGGTTTGATGCCAGTCAAATCCAATCCTGCATTATACGAGATACATATGCATGCAGTGCTCTTTTAGTCTATGCGACTTAACACCCGCTTAATTTTTTTTTTGTAAATGTAGCTTGATCAGAAACTTTTGAAGAAGTATTTTGCAGAGCATCCTCATGAAAACCTTCCGGAATTCGCTGATAAGGTATAGCGGTATGTCTTACGTGATATAGTAAAGTGTGGATGTACTCATATATGTGTAGATGGCTTGGTAATCTTGAGTTGAACGTAAACACATCGAGTAGGCTTCAATGGGATGTGATTAGTGGTGTCAAATGGGCCGGCCTAGCCTAAGCCCATCGGGCCTCTAGCAAAAAGGGGCCGGGGCTGGGCCAGTGGGGCTGTCAAACGGGCCGGGCCAGAATGGGGGAAATCTGGGCCCAGTCCAAGAAGCCCAAGCTCTAGGCCCAACATCTAGGGCTGGGCTTGGGCGAGGCCCGGGCCCATTTTTTTTGTTTGCATTTTCTTGTTATTCAAAGTAAAGGCTTTAATTACAGTAATTTGTGTTCATAGGCCCTCCTCCTTTTATCCGGGCTTGGGACCGGCTGCTTGTAAACAAACAGGCGAAGTTACCTATTTTTTTATATATACGGAAAAATATCTATCTTGCTTGTAAAAATTTATTATATATTATATATATATATATATATATGAAAAAGAACTATATTTTGTGAGAAATTTTATTCTTAAAACTTAAGAGAAGGAAAATAAAAAGAAATTACCTAATCATCCGGAAGTACTTCAACATCCGAGTCACTGCTCTTCCTATCATCAATCGGTTTATCTTGCTCGCGGTATTTCGCATCAAGATAATCCTTCCAACATACACATAGCTCGAGCGACTCGGGGTTAAGACGACTCCTCCTGTCATCCAAAACCCTCCCGCTTGCTGAAAATGCCGACTCTGAAGCAACCGTGGAGGCTTGCACTGGCAGTACATCCCGTGCAATTTGGGCTAAAGTTTTATACATGTTTTGATTTTGTTTCCAAAAATTTAACAAATTAAAATTAACCTGTTCTTGCATTGATAAATTAGCATAATGATACACCAATCTCATTAAAAGAGAAAAAAGTAGACGAACCTGCCGAATTAGAAGTACCTTCACCTGGTAGTTGTCTTGCTACTAGATGTTCAAAGCCCTTAAGGTATGGCGCATAATACCTCTCAGCAGTCGATGATGAAGCTCGTCCGCGCACGTCAGCAGAATTACGATAGAGGTTGAACAGTTCCTCAAATGTCTTGCTCACTTTCGCTGTGAGTGCGGTTGTGTCCTCTAGTGGGTAGCACATTAATATCGATATCTCTTGTATCGAGACGTTCACGCCATGCAACTTTAACCTAGGATCTAAACAAGTAGCAACAGCAAAAACAACAGGCAGTTCACTCCAATATTTATTAAACTTTTTATCCATCACTTTTACTATTTCCTTAAAGGGTCCTATATATCTCCATTTTGTTAACATTGTAGCCATCTTGAGAATTTCTATTACAGCGAGAGGAGAGGTGGGATAGTACGTACCAGACAATAAATTGGTAGACGTGTAAAATACCTCCAAAAATTCAGCTAGGTATGTGGCCATCTGCCATTCCTCTTGAGTTGGCAAGCCGGCTGGGAACAAGGTTAGTAGAAAATGCGTATAGACTTCTCTGTATGCCAGAATGTGTAAAAGCATATGGTATGTAGAGTTCCACCTGTGGACCACATCTGTAACTGCTCTCCTGCGAGGCATATTATATTCAACACACAACGTTTTAAATTGTTGTGTTCTCGGACTCGAACTATTAACATACGCTGTCATACCCCTCATTTTGACAAGAATATCTCCTGCAGCAGCTAAACCATCTTGAACAATTAAATTAATTATATGACAAACACAACGAACATGAAATAATTTACCAGAAAGTACAGGTTTGAGGCTCTCCTCTAAAGCATCAACAGCAGCTGTATTGTTAGAAGCATTATCAAAACTAATACTCATAATCTTATTCTTTAATTTAAATGTGGTACATGCTTTTAATATAATAGTAGCAATGTTCATTCCATCATGCGGAAAAGGAAAGAGCTCGAAAGCGATGATTCTCTTGTGCATAATCCAATCTGCATCAATCCAATGGGCCGTCACACAAGTATAACTAACAAAAGTAAACGGAGATTGCCAAATATCAGAAGTAAGACTAACTTTACCGTCAAATTTATCGAAATAATCGATCAGGCGTGCTTTAGCAGCATTATACTGTCGGAGTGCATTGTACAAAGGTTGAACGTATGTGTTCATATATCTAGAGTGCTTAGCATTATCGGCAAAAGAAAAGGCTTGTTCATCGTGAATAACAAATTCAGCGAGACCGTCTCTTTGCTCTCGCTGATTATAAACAAATAACTTACCGTCAAAAGATAACTGCGTTTGGGTAGGTTCGACGTGGCCTTGTCGAGGTGCACACTGAGGGTAATGCCTGTTAAGATGTCCATTACCACTACCAGACGAAAATAATTTAGCACAGTACTTACATCGAGCTTTTCGGATGCCGTCCACCATAACTTCATCAAAATGATTCCAACACTCGGCTTTTTTTTTTTTTCCCTTTTGGACTTCTGGCTCATTACCGGAGGCATTGCTCGGCCCTTCTTCATCATGACCAGGCATAGGGTTAAGATTATGCCACGGAGTAGTAGCTTCGCCAACCGAGCTGCGTCCTTGACTATAATGCGGGGGGTCTTGATCAGGCGTGTATTCAAAATCTGGAATGTTTTGATTGAACTCCCAATTGGCTTGGGTATCTATCATACAGCCTGTACTCATTCGTCCAGGAACGAATGGTTGTGGTGGTGCTTGGATTGGTGTTTGTGATGGCCGTGGTGCTGGTGGTGGTGTTTGTGATGATGATGATGTTTTTCGTGATGATGATCCACGCTTCAGTTTCTTCAGTAATCCAGCCATATTTGACGCTAAACTTTTTTACTAGATTGGAAAATAAAATTAGTAAGAGTAACTAAATACACAAGTATAAGAGCAGTAATTAGTAATTAAAAATAACAATTAAAAGAATTAAAGAGTAACAAATGAATCACTGAGGGTAATTCGAAATTGGAGAGAGTTAGTAATTAAAAAGAATTTAGTAATAGTAATTGATAAATATAAATTCACTAATTACTAATTACTAGACAAAAGAATTAAAGAGTAACAAATTAATAAGATGAGTGATTTGTAATTAGAATTTAGCAAGAGTAGTAATTAGTAAAAAAGAGTAATAATTAGCAAGAGTACTAATTAGTAAATAAGAGTAATAATTAGCAAGAGTACTAATTAGTAAATAAGAGTAGTAATTAGTAAGAGTAGTAATTAGCAAGAGTAGCAAAGCTTGTAGAAATGTAGAATGTTTATATAAGAGAGAGTAAGAAGATTGGTGTGAAAAATTAGAGAGAAATGGTGTGAATTTATAGATTTTTGAAACTTCACAAAAGACCAAAATACCCCTAAAAACTATCCGTTTATAGTTGTTGGGAAGGGTAAGAGTGTAAAAACCTTAAAAGAGTTGAAAAAATTAAGTTGGACCAAAATACCCCCCAAACTAGCCGTTATTTTGCTGTGAGGGGGTAAAAGTGGAATTTAGGGGAAAAAAGGGGAATAAAACCGTTGGGGGGAAAGGGGGGAAAGCTGATTTTGAAAAGGGTAGGACCGGGCCAGACCCGGGCCAATTCCAGGCTTAGGTTCGGGCCGGGTTTTTTCTTGGATTTTCTGGCCTGGTCCAAGCCCAGGCCCTAAGCCCTAAAATCGCGGGCCGCCACTGTTCATACACGGGGTCGGGCCAGAAAGGGGCCGGGTCGGGTCAGCCTGCGGGCCGCCCGGTGCAAGATTTGGGAGATAAATGCCAAAAAGAAACTAAGAATATGATTATTTCAAATTTTGGCCCATTCTTTAATTTGTTCCAAAGATTTGCCATCTTGTTATGTATTGCCTTTTAAGGCTATTACCTTGAGAAGGTAATTACTGACATGGATGTCTAATATTCCACTTTGTGGATACTGCAGTGTACTTTTCCACTAAGTGTATTTTTTCTTCTCATCTACTTAAGGCAACTGTTGATAAAGGTTTCTTGATATCATTACTTTGTCTCTGACTGCATCATCTGAATCTAAACTTTATACTAGTCAACTTTCTCCAATCTGTAAATGGTTCTTATGAGATGAGGAATGTAATGTGGATTGTTAATTGTAGCGGGGGACAAATTTAATTTTCTTATGCAATTAATATATCTTTTCAGTACATAATCTTCCGACGTGGCATTGGAATTGATCGGACAAGTGATTACTTTATCATGGAGAAGGTGGACATAATGATTGCACGCTTATGGGCATGGGTTTTGAGAAAGACAAGGTATGTTTTGATATACATGATTACTTTTGAGTTAGTAGCTTGAAACAGGCATTTAACGTCACAACACATCTATTGGTGCTTGCAGGGTAGAAAGACTGTTAAGAAAGTCGAGTACACGTCGTAAGAAGGACCAGAGAAAGGATGATGAAATCTTCAATGAAGCTGAGCAGCATGAATTTTTTGTTGAACGGATCCGTATTGATAATTTGGAGTTCAGGTTTGAGATTGCATCTTTTTTTTTTCCCCAAGAGTCGTGATAGCATTCTTCTTAGCTTTGCTTTATATGCTTGCCATCATTAACTTATCTAGAAAATCCCTTTCGCTGTTCTTGGGATTCTTGATGGATTTTTCAAAAAATGAATCCCAATATATCAACTGTATTCACTTCTAACATAATTTAAGCAGTTGGATAGCAACTGTACACGACCTACTTGTAATAGTGGGACAGTTTGCCTTCCGAAACGGGCTGTCCAGTGTTCATTTTTTGTAGCATCCTTCTCTGATTTGGTAGTTCCTGTCTGGGTGTCGAAACTATTGGGAAATTTGGGCTACTAAAGAAAAATCAAAGCAACATGAAATTGCCAAGAAAGGCGACATTGACGCTAGAAATGGTGAAACCCCGGTCAGGGAAGACAATCGATATTGTTATCGGTATTTTCATTTTGGAAGTGCGAACACACTACCGCCATTATCCATTGCAAGAGAAGTCGACCTTGATGGCGGATACATAATGGGGTCTGGTAACAATGTTAGATTGGGAAGCCAGTCTGTTTATAATCGAGGAACCAAAGCTGCGAAGTCAACGGCAATCGGAACCCTCGAAGCTTTCGTGAGTCAATTGCATACTACTCTACTTCTTTGGTATATTGATAACCTTGATTTGATAGAAGTTTATATCCCTTTGTTTAGCATGCCTCAAAATTAATTAGTATGTGGGAACTTCAAACTCATGCACTGACACTTGCTTCTAAGGTTAGCTTGGCTAACTTCTACGTGATCGAGTTTTTTTTTTTATCTTCTATTCTGTTGGCACCACCATGATCGGCGATACTAGGGCATTCTTCTTAATCGATGCATTGCACCTGCCTTTGGGTGTTGGCATCGTGTCGATGCCCGGGTGCAATCACGAACTAGAGAAAGCGTTGATGGGGTGCTTGCTTAGTTGCATGAAGAGTGGGAGGGAGAGGGAGCGGGGTTGCATAAGCACCTGAAGAATCCAATGATGGGAGCGGCTTGAGAAAATAAACGCGTAAAGAGTATTACCATTTTCTTAATATATCCTACACTTTATTATTGCGTACACAATTTTGGCCCTTGAAAATACTAGAAATGACAGTTAACTGTTATTGTGTACTCGTCACATCAAGTGGCTACCAGCTACTTGCTTTTGAAAATAACAAAGGTAAATGTAGTAATACTCTTTACGCAATTGTCTTTACCCTATTCTTAATATATCCTACACTTTATTATTGCGTACACAATTTTACCTGGGTAATAGGGTAAAGTAGTAATACTCGTCACATCAAGACATTTCTAAGCAGCACATCTCCTGGGTAATAGGGTAAAACATGGGCCAAAATATATATATTTTTTTTGGGGGGTGGGGGGGAGAAGAAGAGAGAGTGCGCCGACTAACAAGCTCTGTTCTCTCGATGAGGTTAGTCGGCAAGGGGCAAGGAGGCAGACGGGATTGAATTCCCATGTTAGCTTGGGACATGATCACATGAAGCTCCTAACTCGGGATCGCAAATGCGCGGTTCTAAGAGAGAAGCGTCGCCATATAGGTAGTTTCCTGCTACTAAGACTTGAGGATTTGGTTGTGGAGATAAGAATGAATTAAAAGAAGACATCCTAGATTTCTGGAAGTGGCTTTTGGTTTATGATACAAACACCGCCTTTAAGACAAGCGACTCGTATTTAATTATCTTAGTAGTAGTGGGTCTCGCCGTAGCCAGATAGATTTCTCGTCCATAGTAGGGAGGACTGAGCATTATGTAGAGATTAAAAGGTCATTCTCGGGAGTGCCTTGCTACACAGCATTAGTAAGTGGTGTTGGATGTATATATGGGGAGTTGGAATAGGAAGGTCAAAGCCCAAAGGTGAGACATCGATGAACTAGGTGGTGGAATTTGTATGCGGGAGAGTAAGCACTTTTAAGTATACCTTACTTAAAAGAAACATTTGAGGGATCTTATTACGAGCATAATATAATTTGGATTGAGATGTCTTCTTGCATTAGAAGGGTTGCTAGAGAAGTCCTTGGAGAGTCTAGAGGGAATGACCCCATAGGTAAAGAATCTTGGTGGTGGAACGATGGGGTCCAAAGGGCAAGTTGAAGAGGGAAGGTTATAAAGTATTGCACGAGCGCAAGAGTGGGGAGAATGTGAGAAGTATAAGTTGGCGAGAGAGGAAGCAAAGAAGTAAGAGGGGCCTGGTTTTTTTAAAGTTCTTACCGAAGATTAGGTACTAAGTGGGGTGAAAAGGGGATCTACAAGCTAGCACAGGTCAGGGAAAGGAGAACCGGAAACTTAGTCATATGAAGTGTATTAAGGATGAGAATTAGAAGTTATTGGTGGAAGAAGACGAGATTAGAGAAAGATGGAGAGGCTACTTTGATCAGAAGTTTAATGAATAAACCTAAGATAATTTTGCAGAACTCATTAACTCATTTGGTGATACTAATAAGAGGCTTGTTCATAGAATTAAAATATTTGAGGTGAAAAAAGCTTTGAAAAATATGAACATAGATAGAAAAGGTTATTGGAGCTTGGGCAATGTGGGCATAGTTAGGCTGAGTAAGTTGTTTAAGAATATCTAAATTACAAGAATTATTTGGGGATATAAGACTTGATTGCTAGTAATTTATCTGAAACATGTACCTTGCTTGGGGGTACGGAACAAAAATGATTCATGTAGCCCCCAAAACTAGTTTGGGACAAAGCTTGGATGATGATGTATGGATTATACAGTACACTAATGATAAGATGTTGCCTAATTGGACCCACCATGCATCTCCTTGAAAGAGACAAGACCAGAATCCAACCGCATTCAAGTACCTAGACTCCTATGTGAGTGCGTGTATCTTATTTTTGCAGGTTTCATCATCATGAGAGAAACAGATACAAGATTGTACCATGGTACTAATTTAGTTGCATATTTGTTTAATTTCCATCCAGCTTACGCAATCTGCTGAGCAAGATCACAATCCAAGAACCTACATTTGATAGGATGATTGTTGTTTACAGGTATGGCTTCTGTTTTCCTATCCTAAAATGTCATTGTGAACAGTGTTTGGGACGCCTTTGATGGAAGCAGATTTCCAAAAATGTTCTTGTGAACGGGGATGCTTTTGATGGAATAAGATTTTCCAATCATTACCAGTTTGATACCATGACTGCGAGCATTTATGATAGTAAATGTGCAACGTTATTAAGTGCAATATGGCTAATGGTTGTGCAGGAGAGCAAGTACCCAATCAAAGGAAAGAGGAATCTTTGTGAAGCATTTTAAAAACATCCCAATGGCTGATATGGAAATAGTCCTTGTGAGTCTCACGCTCCCCAACCCTTGTTCCCCTGCATGCAAGCACGTGCATGCGTGCGAATGCACGTATGTCTATCAGCAAATTCTAGTTTTCGATTTCACTTTATTGCTCATTGAATTTCACCTTTCTTATTCAAATTCATTTTCATGCTTTCTACTTTAACAGCCAGAGAAGAAAAATCCAAGTTTAACTCCCATGGATTGGGTCAAATTTCTTGGCTCTGCTATTGTTGGGCTGGTTAGTTGCTTGTTATCCATGAAATGCATCAACTGTAGCTGTTCGTTTCTTTATCCTGTTTACTCATATGCACCTCAATGTCGTTCCCAGGTAGCTGTTGTGGGTTCACTTGACATGCCTCAAGCTGATCTGTGGGTCATGTTTGCCATCCTCTCCACAGTGATTGGCTACTGCGCTAAAATATACTTCACGCAAGTGCTTTCTTATTTGAGTTTGATGTGTCTGGATACTTTTTGTTCAATTGCTCGATTTGCTATGCGGGATGTGATCCACTATTTGTTGGATTCGCTTTGAGAATTTGCTTTACAGAAAGTTGGCATGGTTAAATGCATTCACACTTTTGTGCATAATTGTATGCTCTCCACTATAATGCTATCCGTGCGCTGCTGTGGTAGTATGCACCAGATTATGCATTGGTGCTGAATTCATGATTGCATGTGAGCCAGGTCTGGAGGCGGATGAAGGAAAAAATCATTCACCTAATGTCGCTTTTTGCTTGATTTCTACAGGTTTCAGCAAAACATGGCTGCGTATCAGAACTTAATCACACAGTCCATGTACGATAAGCAAATGGATAGCGGAAAAGGCACTCTTCTGCACCTATGTGATGACGTGATTCAACAGGAAGTAAGTTGTGATCTAGGAACTTTATCATATATGGGTTTTTGGGGTCGAACCTGTATATGAATAGGGAATTAGATCCGCAACCGGCGGATCTCTGCCCGCCCGTTAGGAGCAGGTTATTTTGACTTTGACCGGGTTATGGGGCGGGTATGGCAATTTTTTTAACCCGCTGCGGTTAGGGGCGGGTATGGTATTCCGTCCAACCCCCACCCGGTATCCGACCCGCCCTGGCCCCGGTATAATAACCCTTTGCATCAATAAATCTCAGCCATCCATCTCACCATATATATAGTTTCATCAAACCCTAAATCTTCTATCACTCTCTCACGCGGCTGCCTCCCTTTCTGATATTCTCTCCCTCACCCCTGTCGTCAGCCCCCCACGGCCAAACTCACGTCCACCCAACCCGCGGCCAACCACCACCGTCACCACCACTTAACACTTGAGCAAACCCATCCACCTCCACTCGGCCGAAGACCTTAACCATCACCTCCGGTCCTGCACGGTCCGTCCACCTCCACCGGCATCACCATGTCCATGAAGACTGGAGTCTAGAGTTGATCGGCGACCACCGTCCACCTCCACCGTCATCACCATGTCCATGAAGACTGAAGTCTAGAGTTCATCGGCGACCACCGTCCACCATCGACTGTGTCCAGCACCTCCACTACATCCAGTTTAATTAGCTTATATACTCTTCCACTGCCATCATTTTTATTTTGTTTTCTTCGTAAATTGAATTCGTGTGATGCGAAATTACTGGCCATGGGTTGTAGTATTGAATGATGATCAGTAACAGTTGGGGTATTTTTGCAACACATCTCGTTTTCTCCTTCGTCTCATCCCAATTCTTTTTTTCTCTAGGCAAATGCAGAGCAAAAATTGAGTATTTCTTTATCTTAACGGGGCGGGGCGGGGTGGGGTTTCCTATAATGTCTTAGGGTTGGTTATGGTATTGAAAATATATAACCCGGTAGCGGGGGCGGGGTGGGGTGAGGTTTCAATGATACCGGGGCGGGTACGGATCTCATAAGATCCGCATCCGACCCGCCCCATTGCCATCCCTATATATGAACCTTATCATTTTACCATGTTTGTATTTTTTATCCCACCCCAAAAGGAATATCTGAACCTGTACTTGTCTACCCCATCCATTCACAAACCCTTTGGCAACCCTGGTACCTGTGGCCCAAACTTGCCCTAAATGATGTCCGTAGTACTAAGCACCGTGTAAGGTACTCTCACGCTTAGTTGCAGGATTCTTCAACTTAGTCGCGCTCCCACCCCGGAGGCTCGCTCCCAAATCTCGCACCCGCTCCCATTCCCACCCCAAAACCCACTATTCTAGTGATGCTGTCACTCCAGAACCTCGCACCCGCTTCCGCTCTCACCCGTGCTCCGTGCAACTAAGCTCTCATGGTCTCACCATGCGCCAAGTCTGACTTGCCAATGCCAACAGCTCTACATTTGCAGGTGCAGCACACATAAAACCCCATATCAATCAAACTAGGGTTGTCTACAAAGAAAAAAATATGTAAATCTAATCAACACAAATTATAAAAGGTAGATAAGAAGGAAAATGAGCTTACCATGAAAATGGAGACCGAGACAAAAGGAGCTATAGAAAAGGAGTAAAAATATTGACGATTGAGTATTTGGGTGGAGTGATTGGAATAATGGGGATGATGAAGAAATTTTAATTGTAGCGGTTATGTATTAAATGTTGAGAAATTTTCAACAATGGACTGGCTTTTGCCATTGGATCAAGACAGCAGCACCTTTCACGAAGCCTCAATGCCGACTTTGATGACTACACGGACGATCTCGCTTCAAAGGGCAGTGGAGATCACAACTCCTATCACTTGAACATTGCATGACCCCCAGCCCCAGGCAATGCCTACAAAGCTGCAGATACTAAATTATGTTGAAAAACTCCACGTCCTTTGGGATATAAGTTCCCTGACTAGAGACCTCGTCGAAGAGCAAAGAGAACCCTTTCGACCCATGAGCACACAAGAATGTCAATAGACCTATAGACCAACCTGGAAGAGAGAGGGATGGGAGGAGTTATAGATCCAAAAGAAACTGCTAATACCTATGCATTGCTCCTCAAAGAACCTGTTTCATTTTGCTTGGAGGTGTGGGTGGGTTGGGGTTGGGTGGGGGGGGGGGGGGGGGGGAGTGAGGGAGTTTGCTTTGGGTTAAGGTAAGTGGCTGTAATCTGGAACTCAATACGCGTTTTGAGTTTGTTCAGAACACCTAAGATCTAAGCGTTGTGGTTAGCAATAGATGAAGTTGTAATCTATTTTATTCGGCACTCTATTCACTATGCGTGTGTCATTGGATGAATGTCTACAAGGCTCTGGCTTCTTCCCAAAGGATCAGTTACATTTGGCTTGCTATTCAACCAAGCGTCTCTCAATCTTGTTCAGGTAAAGGAGGTGATCATCTCGTTCTTCATTTTGATGGAACAAGGCAAAGCAACGTTACAGGTAGCTTTTTCCTCTCTTCATGCTTACTACACTTTTTTGCATGTATTTAAACTCAATTCTTTTCAGAAATACTGATGTAAGATTTTTCATGATGCAAAATAGGATCTTGACCTGCAGTGTGAGGAACTGATTAAAGAAGAGTTTGGTGAGAGCTGCAACTTTGATGTGGATGATGCAGTCCAAAAGTTAGAAAAGTTGGGCATTGTAGCTAGGGTGAGATTTTCTCTCTCACACAACACTCCTGACGAAATTTTTATTGCTTCCTCTATTGGCTTGAAAACGCAAGCATCGTTACTCCTTAGCTTTTTCTCAGATAAAAAGACCAGTTATATGCAGCGACTTCTTGTCTGTAAAAAACGAATTAGGGTATCTGATGTTTTCTATATATACATTGGTAGAGGTAGAGAGGTGCTTGAGTAACGTCATTGATGGAGTCCTGAGGTACACATTTTATGCGCATAACTTGTCTCTGCAAAATTCTCGGAAGGGAAATGGAAGTACTGCCTAAACAAAACTTTCTGTTAAAGTTGATAAGTGGAAGCACTCCTACATATTATCAGGATAGGGAATGAATTTATATGGACGTCACCCATCATATAGCCAGTCACTAGACGCTGGATAAAAAACTTTTAGATAGAAACGTTTGCCTGATTTTCTAGACTGGTGATGAGATTATGTCATTACATAATATGATAAAACATTCATTATTAGATCTCTGACATTTGACTTGTGTGGTTTTTGAATTTAGGACACAATTGGACGGTATTACTGCGTAGGTCTCAAGCGTGCTAATGAGATCATAGGCACTACCACTGAAGAGCTTGTACTCAAGGCAAAACAGGGTGCTGTTACCTCTTGATGTTGCCTCTAGAAGAAGGTAACCTCTGCTTGTCTTGAAGCAGTTTAACATGACGCGCATGCCCTGATAGTTGGGAAATATGTAATAAATCTGAGGCAATGATTCTGCTTTCAGGCACGGTCGATGTAAACATGTCAAGGTGGGAAATTGTTCTTTCTCTTTTTCCGCTCTTTTTAATTTCTTTTTAATTTCCCCTTTGTTATTTTACGTAATTTTGTGCTGATTTCTTTCTTCATACTCCTTTTATTGTAATTAAGTTCTGTTCTACTTTGTGTACATTTGATTGACATCTTATGTTGTACATCTGATTGCATTAGATGTGACTGCTTCCCACTGCTTTGTTGTAGTAACAAATTTGGAACTCAAATTGGAGTTGAGAGGTAGGAGTGAAGTTCAGATCATTTGTAATAAGGCTGGGGGGCACAAGATATTATTGAGCCCTAAATTTGTCATTGCCGATGAAGAGAGTAATCATTTTTGGTCGTTAGTGGTAGAGCTAAGAGTAAACGATTCATGGAATTACATATCTGGCAGGGGCGGGGCTTAAGAAATGGTCCATTTCAGTTCCAAATGGATCGAAAAAACAAAGATAATTTGTGCTCAATTTGAAATGGCTCTCACCAATTCGCTGCCGATGGATGGTTTTTGTACCTAAGTGGCATCATGTCTCCCATTAGTAGTGTCATACAAAGAGTCAGTTTGGAGAGCGAGTTTGAGTCGGAGTACGATGCTCTCCATTTCTTTATATTGCATATGGCTGTAGCAAAGATGACAAACTGCCCTCTTTAGTAATTAATATTGGCTGCTAAATATTGTTCTAACCAAAATTTTGGTGAAAAGTGCCGTCAAAATTTGTGCTCTCGGTTCTGCTTCGGGCGGTTACAAGGGCCGTAACGCCCAACTTTGAACTATAACTACGTATATGATGCACCTAGGCCCGTCTGGATTCGAGGTCCTGATATACTTGTGTTACCACAACAGTATCACCCAAAGCTGTGGGCTTGGATGGTAAATTTATGTCATGGACCCGGTACGAGTTTTTCTATCCGGTGGCTAGTCGTTGGTCACTTCTATCTCCTGAAGCCGCATCTCTCACGTTGTTCAGCATTAATGCCCGCATCTTCGACCTTGACCCCCGATAAGTATTAAGGAAGGTATGCTGCCGGGTTGTGAAACCATGAGATCTTTCTTCATTCTTCCATGTCCGCCTTCTAGCTTGAAAAGAAAGCCCAAGCAGTTCCGACTTAAATGCCCTGGCTCGGCATCTGGCTCTGTTGCCATTGATACAACTAACCCTAATGGCCTACCATATGTGACAACTGGAGGTTCCTTCACGTGCCTCTTGAAGGATACGGCTCTCTTTATACAGGAACTGCCCTGCATAGTTTATCTGCTCGTGCACATGATCATCACCTCCGCTTTGGATTAATAACATGGTTTGTTCTCGTGATCCCGGTGTCTTCATTGCACAACAATCAACGTTAACGAGCTTGGCACCGCTGTCTTATCCTGTTATTTGGTCAGCTCCATCCATTGATAGTGCTGCGCTACAAGTGCTCTTCCTGGTTTTCGTCTCTACAGCATCAGCATCGCTACTGGTTTTGTTTGCCGCAGTCATTCCTTGGGTGAAATAATGCTGCCTGCTTCTGCTATACTTTTAGATCAATTTCGACATAAAGCGCAAATTACTTGATGAACGTGTGGAAGGAGGTGCTGAAGCTCAATCCTTGGATCCAGGCACATGTTCTGATTCTGTTGATGATCTAGATCTAGTGGAAAATCCTAATATTTTAACTAAATAGTCCTCCCTCGTGCAAAGTTTCAGCACGGTAGTTCTTCAAAGGGAGGGGGATTACGGGAAGTGTTGCTTGCCTAGCAGTTAGCAGCTGACAGCATGTCGCTAGTTAAAGATCTCTTGTAGGTTTTTTTTTTTGGTTAATAAGAGAATAGCATTGATAATTAAACGGTTACAAAGTTGCCCAACGGCGAGTAAAGGTCATCGTGACTCTGTGTATACACGACCACAAAGGTCAGAAACTAACAACGAACCTATTGACCCGAAACTAATTACAATTAAACTAAAGCAGAGTATATCCTACACTTTAGATTAACTTTAAGCAATAAACGGAGGCCTAAAGGTTATAAAAACACTAAGTAAACTAAAAAGAAATACTATAAATCTAAACAACACAATGAGGAAGTCAACTGGAGTCGGACAAAAGACAAAGATGTACTTTGCAATCAAAGGGATCACGATGCAAATACAAGAGGCAGATAACCTTGCATGGTTCACAATATTTCGCCAGCAATTTCCTCCAAAACACGGCCACCATTAGGCCGGGCATCAAACCAACAGTCACAAAACAGGCCTAAGCTAGACTGTATTTGACCCCCCCCCCCCCCCCCCCCCAAAAAAAAAAAACCCCACACAAAACCCCCAGAGCAGATACCTTGGAAACCCCTTCTCCCCCACCCCCTCCCGAGGGCCCCAACCCCCCCTTCCCCACCCCCACCCAAACACGCCTAAAACCCCTAATACCCACCCGAGGCCCTATCCCCCCCCTCCCCGCGCCACCCGCAGGAGATCATGGCATAACACAGCAAAAAACTAGGCACAAAAACCTAGAAAACAGAGCCTAGTGACCAAAACGGACGCCCTACAGCCAACTAAAGAGCCCTAATTTCTGTCGGCAAAAATTCCGGCCGTCGCCGGCTGAAATCCGGCCACTGCCTGCAATTACAGATCGAACCCGAGCAAAGGCAAACCACTTCAATCAGCAATACAAACCAAACAAAACTATGACCATCACTCCGATCTAGATCTATCAGATCTAAATCGTAGTCGTCCACTGCCTTCCATCCTCGATCTGTCGCCGGCCTCGGAAGAAGAAGTTCCTCAAAGCATAAACTCACTAAAAGAATACAGATTGTGTACCTAGTCCTAGGCCGGATTCCGGCCACCGCCCCAAGCGCGCCATCGCACGGTGGGGCGGCTATGATGGCTGTCTGTGAGAGTTTGCTTAGAGAGATGTCTCGTAGGTTAAACACATCTTATTTCACGTCCACACACTGAAAGAAGATTACCATGGGGATCCGATTTTGTATTTCAGCTGAAGTTCAGGTGATAATTTTAACTTGGGGGTAAGTTTATGAAGCTTCTCCCTCGCATACAACGGGTTTTGCTGTGATGGATATGGAAACAATTCAAGATCATGGAGCTCATCTTCTAGGGCCACTTCACTGCCTACATATGAAAAGCAGCCGCTTTTAAGATATGGCTGCAAGGCCCTCTCTAGGATAGTAAAATCACATTGAATCTGCTCTCGGAGGGGCTTCGTAAGGCAAAAGCACCCCTACGGAATGACATTCAATCATGTAATCTGGTATTATTGCTTAGGGGATTTATAAGAAAAGAGAGATAACAAGAAGCTAGTGTGTGCCCTAATTATAGCTGAACTCAACTAAACAAAGCCGCAATGGAAGTTTAGCATGTAAAACTACACGTGCACAGTACAAACACAAACACGCTCACCATCCACCCTAGATTTTGAGTCCTGACACATACCTACACTCATACATTGCGTGAAGTGATCGATAATTAAACCAAAAGCTCTTTCTGCTCCTTCATATGGTGAGTGTGCAGTTACTTATGTCTATCTCAGTTAGAAATCCACACTGAAAAACTTTCATGCATCACTGACCAACACAAGTTTTTTGCCTCCTGCTCTTTCACCCTCCATTTCTATCTGCATCATAAGCGAGGCCTGTGCCCAAGTTCTAGAATGTCTGTGGTGGACAACC
Organism: Escallonia herrerae; assembly: GCA_033070095.1. NCBI lineage: Eukaryota > Viridiplantae > Streptophyta > Magnoliopsida > Escalloniales > Escalloniaceae > Escallonia > Escallonia herrerae. Next base: position 801,973 of record JAVXUP010000083.1, read on the forward strand.
TTGTTTCCCTTTTTCCTACAAGGATATAAATTGTTTATGTTTGAAGCTACTATTTGGCTCAGGTCTGCATAAACTGAATTCCCCTCCCCCATGGAGGAGTCAAAAAAAAGGAAGAGACTAATGGTTCCTAGACAGCTAGGGATTTTGTCGTTTATACAGTGTTGACGATTTATTATCCATTTATTTTAAGGGGAACCTCCAATAAGTTTGTGCCTTCTCATATTTATTCTGTAGGTACGTGGAAGGTGCAAAAGTAAATGATTCTGTGAAGCCTTGTTAGCTTGTTGGCTTTATGAAATGTAAAAACACTTGCGTGGTAGTTTAACAAAAAAAATCTTGTTGGAGGAAAAACTTAAGTGGTCTGGGACTCATCCATCTCGAACCTCTGCCTAATTCTGATAATAATTCCCTGCTCCGTTTTCCTCACCCAACCCCAGCCCCGTTGGAATGAAGCCCCTTGCTCACCACTTCTTTCAATCATCATTTGTAACAGCCATCAAACTGACACCTTCAAGAACTTTCAAGTTTCACCACACCCTTGACACGCCCTAAACCTAAAGAGCCAGTGAACATTAACTTCTGTGGTATGTATGATCAACAAAAGTGAATTCTGAGACGTTAATCCAAACACTTTATTGCGGGATACAGTCTGTTCTCTTAAATATAATTGTGGGATGCAGTCTGTTCTCTTAAATATACTCTAAACAGTAACTTCCGTCTTACTCCTCGTACTGATTCTTTCAGCAAGTTTACTTTCACTGTAAAGGAATTATTTGTCCTAATACGAAGAACTGATCGAATATGGCCTCTGAAGCTTAATAATATCTAGCATAACTGAACAAACTCTACTCGCTAAACTACTCCTGGAAGTATTGTAAGCGGTGACAAACCTGATAGTAATTTACAGAGAAAGGAAATATATTTCACCACAAAATTGGGGAAATGGTAAACAAACGAAGACAGTAAAGAGAGAGAAAATGGACCAGCAAACAGAGAAATCACGTGTCAGAGAAGTACCTTCCTTATCATTGCGAGTCTGATGCTCTTGAAGAGGTGATGGGACTAGCAATCTATCCAGTTCGAGGCTGTAGGCCCTAAGCAGATGCTTGCAGGAATGCAGTTTTGGTGTTTATCAATCCACATCTCAATCCATTGCAGTCGGTCATCTTCTTTTCGTTAATTTGTGCATTCGGCAGGATTATAGATGGAAGGAAAGGTCGTCAGCGTAATGCAGTCAGCTGTGGTGAAGAGAGTAAGGGAAGGCTGCTTTTTGTACTTTTTCTTCTCTCCCCAAGAGGGTGTAGACTTTGGAGATTACAAACAACTGTACATGGGAGTTCTGGGGTTTGGGATCGCAGGTAGTGTAAAACTAATAGTATTTCTGCTCCTGGCTCTGTCATTTCTGTGGGGAAGGAATTTGCAGCCACCAGCCAGAACTTGTTTATTACACTAAAATTGGCAATTGACTGGCTTCTGCTTCCAAATGCATTTGCCAAATCACCTCCCTCCCTCCACATGTTTTCCTCTATCTCTCCCACCCCACCCCCCAAATGCGGGGTCGTACTTTATCTTTAGCGAGTGTGTGTGTGGTCCACTATACACCAGACAACAGAGAAAGTACTAGTAAAAAAAATTAGTAAACTGAACGACAGTGTTACTTGTTTCTTAAACAGATTGTTTTCCATTGTCAGCAAAATAAAAGTGAGTGCTAAAAAGTTGTTGAATGATGTGACTATCTCGAGTAAAGCACTTGGGAGAAACAGAAAAGTGCTTTTTCAGCTCCATGGTGATTACCGTAACAACACGATGCCCAAAACTAGGATTGGTTTGTACACTGTAAATGCTGAAAGGTAAGGTTCCACGTGCTCTGCTACCCCATGAACCTGCTTCTTGATCCTGAAAAGAAGAAAACAATATGCAGTGGGAAATTGGTAAGCCGCAAAGCAGGGAGGGGTTTAGATAAGGGTACAGAAATCTGTGCAACCTTACTCGAGAAGAATGTTCATAAACCAGGATCTTTTGCTACCCGCTAGTGTCTTTTCTTCGCCTATGAATCAGCAAAAACATGATCAGAGACATATATGGCGTGTGCATGTGTATATATGTATGCATGTATATGTAAATTCCGGACACACAGAGAGAGAGAGAGAGAGTATTTGTTGTGTAACAAGCACAATGCTCTATGAGCCCTGTATGCTTGTGTGAGGGCTGATTGGGCACCCAATAAATTCGGTTAAAATGTTACAGAAGGTTAGCCTTGGCGAATAGGTGAGGTTCCTCACTTCATAGAACAGTCTTTCTTCAATAGCAGCTTGGCTGCATACATCTTATCTGCCCGGAAAGGAGGGATAATAGGCAGGCTCTCTATTAGGTGGAATCTTCAGACCTATAAGGTATAGTCTATCATATTATTTTCTCCAAAAGGCGACTTAATGCATATACGGGTCATAGCATTAGATTACTAACAAAGATGTAAATGCCTGCATCTCGATTCCCTCAAGGCGACTACTTGATGGCACTGGAAGCTGGATGCGTCTTGTAAACTTAGAATAAAACAAATGTCAGATTCATGAGAAAATGAAAAGGACCTGCACTCACCATAATATCATAAACCCCACGGATGAGAGGACTTTGACTGCTCTCTGTGTGTTCTTTCATCAGAATTGACAAAGCACATTCAGTGTTCAGGATGAAACTGCTTCAACTTCTCAAGAACCTGCTTCATCAATGGCCGAACAGAAAGCGATTCTAATGTGCAGGCCGATGCAAGTCTTAACATCCCCAACAGATTCTCCTTTGGCCCAGACTCCCATAACTCTGGACGAAAAAGTTCATAGGAACGTCCTTCCTTCATAAGCAACTTGGCCCATGCAACAATGTTGAATCCGTTGCCAAACTCGGAAAACGATGGATCAAGGGACTTTTTCCCTGATATAAGTTCTAATAGCACAACACCGAAGCTATAGACATCTGCCTTGTCAGAAACCCTACAAGTGGTTGCATATTCCGGTGCTACATATCCGAATGTTCCTGCTACGTCAGTTGTTGCATGGGTCTCAGAAACTTCTAGAAGTCGAGCTAACCCAAAGTCAGAAAGGTACGCATTAAGCTCCTCATCAAGCAAGATGTTGCTAGGCTTGATGTCCCGATGAACGATGCGTGGAATACATGAATAGTGAAGAAAAGTAAGGGCCTGGGCTATGTCGATGGCTATCTTATGGATAACTGGCCACTGAACATTCTGGCCGGATCTGTCATGTATGAAGGTTTCAAGGTTTCCACCTGAAAGATAGTTGTAAACCAAGAACATTTCTGTTTCGCTGACATGGTATCCAATGAGAGTCACAAGATTTTTATGGCGTATTCTTCCTAACGTTCTTATCTCAGCATCAAATTGCTCATTCCCATGAAATCTACCAATAGAGAGCCTCTTCACAGCTACAAGGAAGCCTGGTATCACTTCTGCCTTGTAAGTTGACCCAAAGCCACCTGTACCAATCAGGTTGCGGATGCTAAAATTCCCAGTGGAACCAACCACATTGTCGTAAGTCAGCTCCGTTGGAGCATCCACAAAGGTAACGACGACTTTCCTCCTCAGGCTAGTTAGTCTACTTAGCTTTCTCTTTCCGAGGATAAGAACCAGAACTATTACAACAAGAACAGAAAATACAACAGATGCGGAAATGGCCATTGCTATGGTAAATGACCTCAATTTACTTGGACCATGCCTCTTTTGAACTTCAAGCGGGACTGGTAGCCTAGCAGGTGGCTCTGAGTATTGATCTGGGCATGAGTACAGAAAATAATTACCTTTGAAGGCATCACAATTACTTAGCTGTTGAATACGAGGTATGTGACCAGAAAGGTTATTGAAAGAAAGATCTAGTTGAGTAAGATTGGCGAGGTTTGAAAATGATGAAGGTATCTCCCCAGAAAGTTTGTTGTGATCGAGCAACAGAATTTCGAGACCTGCGTCATTTGCCAAAGTTGCAGGGATATGTCCAGTCAGATCATTTTGAGATAGATCAAGAACCACGAGAGAAGTCAGTTGGCTGAACTTGGCTGGGATTGATCCTGTCAAATTGTTCTCTCCAAGAAGAATACGTTTTAAGTCCTTTAACTCCCCCAATTGATCAGGCAGGGATCCGGACAGCCTATTTTTGCTCAATTCCAGACGTTTGAGCTTCTTCAAGCTACCAATTTCAGGAGGAATTGACCCAACTATCTGGTTCCCTACCGCTTCAAAATCATTTAGATTTAAACAATTAAGGAGCAACTCCACATATATCCCACCTGATAATTGATTGGCACTCATATTAACGGAGAAGCTCTGCAGCTGATTACAGCTAGAAAACAACTCATGAGGAAGAGACCCATTGAACTTATTGTTATTCAATAGCAGTCTGAACGAAGCATTAACATTAGCCAGCACAAGTTCGTCTCCAACTGAGAATGAAGGCAGTGGACCAAAAAAGCTATTCCAACTGAAATCGTGTGAAATTACAAAGCTACTACCACCAAGCAGGGCGTTCATCTCAGTACCCCATAACATGTCAGTATCTAGCCCAAGAGAAAGCAAGCTACTGTCACAAGAACCATTTTCAAATCTTGGTAGAACACCAGACAATGAATTTCGGCTGACATTGAAGTATTCCATACAAGGAACTCGCAGCTGCGAAGGTAGGTACCCTCCCAAACCATTTGAGCTCAAATCCAAAAATGTAAGATTCCTACACATGATCATGCTCTCAGGTAATGCACCTGTAAAATAATTTTGCCCAAGATTAAGCACTCTTAGCAAGCACAGATCTGTCCAGTTATCTGGCAATCGGCCACCTAGATTTGCTCTTGGAGCCCAGAATATCTTAAGGTTAGGAAGCAACAAGATCTCGGATGGTATACCACCCTCAAAGGCATTGAACTCTCCTCTATAAACGTCGACCAAGCTTCCACCATCAACAGTGGACGAATAGTAACCGAAATCAACCAAACTGGTGAGGACGAGAACCGAAAGCTTTCGGCAATGGGCTAGCGAATTCGGTAAACTACCAGTGAGACTATTTCTAGAAACATCCAGAATCTCAAGTTCCGAAATCCGGCCTATCTCCGCCGGAATCAAGCCTTCAAATATGTTCCCGTCCAACAAAAGAGTCCTCAAATTCGAGCATCTTCCGATTTCCACCGGAATATCGTCTACCAAGAAGTTATTAGATAGCCTCAAGTAGTTTAGAAACTCGCATTTCCCATACTTATAGATCGAAAGGGCGCCGGAAAGCTGATTATTCGACAAATCAATCACACTTAATCTGCCTTGATAACCGATCAGACGGTCAGGGATCGGTTCCGAAAGCGCATTGTACGATAAATTGAGCAGGCGAAGGGATGAGAGATACCTTAACTGAGGGGGAATGGCGCCGGAGAAATTATTACCTTGGAGTTGCAGGACTTGCAGAGAGCCGAGTCTTCTAATTGCTGCCGGAATCTCACCAGATAATAAATGGTGAGGAAGGGATAGAGTTCGGAGCTTTGTCAGGTTTCCGATAGAAGTCGGCAGGCTACCGACGAGCACCGAATCGCTGGGAGTGAAGTTGAAGGCGGCGAGTTGCGAGGGCTTAGGGGAGTTCAGTTTGCCAGGGATGGTGAGGGATGTGACCCTGCGGGAAACAGGGTCGCAATGGACGCCGTACCACAGGCAATGGGGGGTGGAAGGATTCCAGGAGCGGAGAAGGTGGGAAGGATCGAGAGAGATGGAGGTCTTGAAGGCGAGAAGTGAGGATGCGTCTTTGGAGAGAGAAGCGGCGGCGGAGTCGTGGGAGAAAGTAAGAGCGAGGGAGACAAGGATGAGGAGCCAAGAAGACACCGCCATTCCTTGAGTTGAGTAGGAAGAAAACGAGAGTGGGAGGGAATGGAAGCTTTTGGTTTTGTTAGAGGTGGTGGAAAGAGGGAGAGAGAGGGGATGTTGAAGTTGACGTCAAAGCTCTCCAATGGAGGAGGGAGGGAGGGAGCGAAGAAGAAGAAGAAGAAGAAGAGTAGGAATGGTCGCTCGCGGCGTCTCTCTCTCTATCTGTCGTAACGTTGGTTGTATTTTGAACTGTGGTTGGTGGATGATTATACTAAGAAGTGACGGATGATGCGACTAGCGTTGGAAGGAAGTACTCCTAAAGAAGACGATGTTGGGGGGGGGGGGGGGGGGGGGGGGGGATTTATTTCATTTCATAGACATACAACTAGAAAGGACGTGTGTGTGAACAAGAAAGAGAGACCGGCGACTCCATCTAGGCAGAAAGGGTTGCTGCTGGTGGGGTGGGGTTGGGTCTTAGTGGTAGAGGACAAAACGGAGCCGGCGTGAGGGCCGGGGGGGGGGGGGGGGGGGGGGGGGGATCAGTAGTATTATTGTACACGGGGGGTGGGGGTCCGGGCCGGGCGGGAATTTCCATTTACAGCATTTCCACGCACGGACGGGATTAGGTTTGTGGCACATCTACTGCACTGGAGGGAGTTACCCAGTGTTTCCTGTTCATACATGAAAATCACTTATGAACAAACCCGTACCCGAACCTTATTTGCCAGATAAGTCCGGGTCGGGTACGAGTTACCTGGGCTACTCGAACTTTTAGTATATATAAGTTCTAAGATTTTTTAATTTTTCCTTCACTCAAGTCATTTTTCTCTCCTTCCAGCCGATCTGCGACGCTGCTCCTCTCTCTCTCTCTCCCTCTCCCTCCCTCTCTGTCCCCTCTCCCTCCCGAGATCGATCTACCTCGAACCATTGCTCTTTCTCGCTTGTTAGATCCATCGACGGCAGTGACACGACACCACATCAACTCGACTGTCGACTACTACCCATCAAGCTACGGCGTCCATTGTCCCTCTCTCGCTCCGCCGCCAGATCTGCCATAGCTCTGCCTTCATTGTCTTCGATCAGATCCACCACCGCTCTGTGGCCACCATCTACGTCGCCATCGCCAGATCTGCCATAGCTCCGCCTTCAATGTCTTCGATCAGATCCACCACCATCTCCGTCGCCATCGCCAGATCTGCTTGTTTTATAAGTGTTAAAAATCTTTGTATGTATTTAAGTATTTTATAGTGTTGTTTTCTTTCAGATCTGCTTGTCTTTTAATTTGTGTTGTGAGATAATTTATTTTTAAATCTGCTTGTTTCTATTATATATTTGTGTTTGGAGACTTGAGATCATGATGGGGTTGGTCCGGTTGGATTTGAGATTAATTATCAAGTGATAATTGTAGAAATGAAATCAGATAGTTGTAACTTGTAATAATAAAATAGAAGGAAAAAACAGGCCAAATATTTATTAATAAAAAATAAAAATAATAATAATTTACCCACGGGTAATCCCCGTCAGGGAAGGGTACGGATTCTAAAAATCTCTACCGAGTAAAAATTACCCGAACCGATTTTACCCATATCCGGCCGGATTTTACCCATATCCGGCTGGGTTACCCGTTTGCCAGGTCTACACTGGCTGTCTCTTTACTTAACCATTTTTTCCCGCTTTCAATTCATTCTCTTCTTTTTGAGTTTTTCTTATCTGTTCACCATTCATTTTCAGATTTTGTTTTCAAAAACTCCTAATTTAACACTGTTCACCAACTCTTTTCGAATGTGTCATTTGGATTCAGCTCACTCGTGTTCACTTGTAAATGTGTAAAAATGTCACCTAAGTAACATAGAGAAGTTTTGTTAATGCGATACATTCAATTAAAATTCGTTATTTTATTAGTTCTACAAGTCCATGTAACACAAGTAATCACAATTTTTTTTTTAAAAAAAAGAAAGAGCATATTTTTCATGTTTTCAAGAACATAAACACAAATACAAAGAAAATGGTAGGCAAACATAGTGCTATTGGCATTTTTCTCAACATATTCCAACAATTTGAACCCCACAACGATACACTTTAGTACTCCTACATCCATTTTTTTTTAAGAATCGTAAAGAATATATACCATCAAAAAATAAAGGAGCCTAACATTCCTAACCTCTAGCATTACACATCCACACGAGGCTAGCATCGACTCGAGGTTTTGGTTTGGTGCTTTTTAACTTCTGCTGAAAACACCTCTTGGTCCTTCTATTGATGTGATGTCAGCTGATAGTCTTTTTAATGCAATGGTTTCTGCGTTATCTCTTGTTCTTCAATGACTTATTTCTTTACTTATTTTCATGCTATTTGTCTACTGCCTCACTCTCATCTGTTGGTACAGATGACTGTACGGTGTCTAAGTGATGTGCCTAGTTCCATGTCTTATGCGGTACATAGTTGTAAAAGAGTTCATTATGTACACATTGCACGGGGAAGAGACAGTATTTTGACTCTACCGTCGGCCTTTTCGCTCAGTTTTCACCAAAGTAGGAAAAAAAAACACTCCAATGCATTTCACGGCGGGATCCAACGAGATAGTCAAGATTGATTGCTTTCGACATGAAGGAGAGCCAGCTCGACCAAGGCTGGAGCAAGCCCCGGCCGCCTTTTCCAGCAAGATGGCCTAAAAAAGCGGGAATTTCGATGTCGGCATGGTACACGAGGCTCAAGGCGATGATGCAACGTTGGAACACATGTCAGGATCTCTGAGTGGTGGCTGGCAGTGTGGTGGCGTGCGGTGTGTTTTTAATTTACTCTTTCATTTTAGTCTTAATTTGTTGTAGTTGATAATTACTTGTTCTATTTTGTTGTTTTTTAGTAGTTAGCTGGCTTTTACTTACCCACAAAAAAAAAGTTTATTTGTTTGTAGGTCTAGTTGTTTATTGCATCTCCATAAAATAAAAAACAAAATAGTTCTTGCTTGCTTGAATTTTGTGGTTTATTTTTCGTTCTTTGGAGTGTTCCTTATAGGATGAGGTTATCATCCGTTATTAGTTTGACGGTAGTAAACTTTGGTGGTGTTTTTAGGATAAGCACGTGGCGGTGGTGGCTGTGAATTTGCGAATACGGTGAAGAGATGAACGAGAGAGAGGAAAGGTTTGAATTGGAGGTGGAGGTTGTGGATCTGGGTATTGATGCTACAAAACTGGTGGTAGCGGTGGTAGGAAACAACGAGAGAAGGAAGAAAAGTCGGATGTACATATTCACGTATGCATATGCACCCTTCCTCTTTAACTTCTGCTTGGACGCTTCAAAATCATCCACCATATACAAATTCAGCATGCATCCCCTCTATGTGTGTGTGTTTGTGCGCGCCGTCTATGTGGGGGTGGGTACCAACAACAAATAAACGTACTAGTATTAGTCAATTAATTAGTCTAAGAATTGAATAAAGAAATTAGAGTGAAAAGAGTTGCCTGTTACTGTTGTTGATTGTATGCAAATAGTAAAAACAAGTGTTTAGGGATCAAGATCCTCTGCTGTACAACAAATGTGCTGTACAGCATTTAGCGACAAAAGATTATCATTCAAAGTATTTTGTCTCTGTTACTAAAATTTATAGTGATAATTTTGTGTGGCTAAAAAATATTTAGCAATATTTTGTGGATACGGCATTTCTGCTGTACAGCAGAGGATCTTGATCCAGTGTTTGGGTATAAATAAGATTGACGCAATGTGTGCAATGATGTGATGTGTAGTAGTGTCATGCACTTCATACAATTATGGGATGGCACACAGAATTGCGGATGGAGGGGTCCTTATAATATTAGTAAATAATCACAACTAAAAAAAAAAGCCAATTGAATATAAAGATTCCCACTTCCACACACACACATTGCCTTCTCCGTGCTCAGCTGTGCGTGCCAGGCATTTATCCCCCAATTACTTGTAATGTAGTAGTACTACATGGTAATGCTCCACATTCAATATGAATCTACATGTACCCAACCAACGGGTATAACTGCTTGATATATCAAACATCAAGTCTTAAGAGCCCAATAGACGACCAAAAGAAGCATCCCTGACGAGAAATGGGCCTTTTGGAAGGTTCTTAGCGCCAAAGATGGGTTATGGACCAGAGTCCCACCCCCAAAACAATAGTGTTTCGTCTGAAAAAAAAAACCGCTTCAACTGATCCATGATAAAAAGAAGAGAAAGAAAATGCTGGAAACTGAGCAAAAGAAAGAAAAGGTTGGAAGGGTACACTCTATACAAATGGAATGCTGCTAACATAATAATGGTAACCCTATGCCCACAATACTTGTCTTCGACTGATCAAGGAAGGTAACAACAAAACCAGCAAGCAATATGCTTGCCCTTTGGATTTGGACAACACAAAATACAACAAACCTAAATGACATGATTTCTTTATTAGCTTACCTGCAACAGCACAGAAAGCAACATATGTTTCACTTCAAGCAGTCTGCTAACCCCTAGAGCATTACAATGACATACACGGTAACAGTTTTCCACATTAATAAACAGGAATGCCGGGGAAAATGTTAAAAATGTTCCAGACAACCAAAGTCCACAGAACATTGGAGAGAACTAAGGAAGGTCAAGCGACATCATAGCATGTTTAGATATAGGAGCGACGAATACTGCAAATAAGTACACATACATATGAAAATTTTGAAGCATATACATATGGAGGCAGGGAGAAGAGTTCGATGCTTGAAACACAAGATACATAATGTGAGGGACATGACGTCATGAAAAGCAAACAAAGACATGTCTTCTAGATAACTATTTAATTGTGTATACTACACACACAAATCCACTGTCTCTATCTAAACCACCTTGAATGGTGCTCATCACTAAGTGAAAAAGAAATTTTTTGCTATTTGCCACATCTTCATGTTTACTACAGAAGGATCAACTGGTACCACCTTTGTCTGTTACCATTGGTTATGGTAATGGTCAGCATGATGCAGCTGAGGAGGGAGAGTTAATCATTAACCAATAATCAACCGAATAAACAATTTGAACGATTAAACCACGTGATAGTATCATAATTCAAGATCTAGAACCTTATGAGCGTGCTGGTGCGGTATCTCCATTGTCAACTTCACATCCATACTGTCATCCAGCTGCATGAAGTTTTCATACATCATTATTCGTCCCTTACATAATATATCAGGGAAAGAGTTTACACATTCAATAGTTCTGCACAACTAGTAAAACCATGAGATAATAACGGTGATTTCTGCTCTTAAGATACGAAGAGATAGTTGCAATAAAGGGAAATCCAAACCCCGGAATTGCACTAGACCGCTACCACATACTTCCCTTTCTAAGGTGCAGCATTCACCTTAAGATCATAAGAAGAAAACTAGTCATGGACCAGGGAAAAGAAATGGTAAATTTTGGCCTAGAGATATCAAAAGGGCCGGGCCGACCCTGCCCTAAATAGGCCTGGGCTGGCCCAGCCCTAAAGATGAATAGTGCTGGCCCTAACCCGTAGGGCCTTGGGCTAATATTTTCCAAATTTGACCCAACCCGGCCCTAAAAAGGCCCAAGTCAGGCCCGGTTCTGGCCCTCTTTTCGGCCCTATTCTGGCCCGGCCCTTCGGCCCTAAACCATTTTGAGTTATTTTTTTTTCTTTCCCCTTCTTTCTCGCACCTCATTCTCTCTCTAACTCATATTTTTCTCTTTTTATTTAACTTTTTGGACATGAACATTTCTTTTCAGCTCACGGTGATGGTTCCTACTTCTTTATCTACTTTTACTTGCAAGGCTCCTTTGCATTAGTTTCATGAAATTATGAAGAGAAAATATATGTTTGTTTGCCTAGGAACTAGAAATAACACAATTTAGGCAATGGAAATGGGGAACATAACTCCAGAAAGCACGGAAAAGGTCATGGTAATAGTGGTCTAATGATGCATGCTTCTAATAATACTACGTAAAATGCAAAGCTAGAGATATGTTTGAGTGAAAATTTTTAGAGATATCATTGGAAAAAGTTTTGTAGGTATCCATTGGTGAGTTTAGATAACAAAAAACTTCATGATTAAAAGTTATATTTTCTCCTGTGAAAAGATTGTCTTTTTGCGAACAAAATTACTCTTTGTTGCTAATCAATATTCTCAAATAGAGTAAAAGTAAAGCTCTAAGGCACTTCATTAGCCACGAGAAAGATATTGAATGGTTTAGGGCTTATCAATTGCATTTATTTCATAAATTAATATTTTTGCAACACAAAAAAGAAAATTAAAAAAAAGGGCCCGGGCCCCGTTTTCAAGGCCCGAAGCCCTAAATAGCCTGACCCATTTTTTGGCCCTCTGGGCCCGGGCTGGGCCGGCCCAAGCCCGGGCCCTTTGACACCTCTAAATTTTGCTAATGCTTTATTTTACTTATTTCTCCAAAAACAACAAAATAGCTAGTTAGAATGCAAAAAGGAAGACATCAGCCTATACAGACAAATTTTGTGTGTCATCGGTAAGCAACAGACGCTTTCTTTGCTGCTGCTGCCATGCATCCACATTCATAAACATAACATCTTCTATTAGTATGTACATTTATAAGGATGTTTAAGGTCAATATCTGACACAGTTATAATGTGCATATTCATACATATCCATATCACGCTCTTCTGTTAGTATGTACATTTATAAGGATGTTTAAGGTCAATATCTAACACAGGTATAATGTGCATATTCATACATATCCGTAATCATGCCTACATAAGAGGACATATGTCTATATGCATGTGTATAAAGTATAAAGTGAACTGTGGCAGCCATAGAGCAGTTTGTGGTGCCACATCCCATCTGAAAAACGTTTCAAATACAGGGTGGTTCTTTTTTCTTCTCATTTCAATACCGAATGTAAAGTTTGAATATGCAACATCATTATTGCCGGACATTCTGCTTTAATTTCAATTCAACGCATTAGTGTTCTTTTGCACTTTACTCATCTTTACTGAACCCAGTCAAAACTGGGTGACTGAGATATGCCAACAGGACTACCACCAGAGATCCATCAGTAGTTCATAAAATCATTCTATTCTGGATAATGAAAATTACAAAACCTTACTGATATATCACAACAACTCAAACATAGACTATCTGAAAATCAATTTGGTTTCATTCCTTGAGATATCTTAGATCAATAATGCACAAAGAGGGAGAGGTTGACAATGATGTTGCCCATAAGATAAGAGCAGGTTGGCAGAGGTACGTCTGCCTCTCGGGTGTTGTGTCATCGTAATATTCCTCTCAAGTTAAAATGAAACTTCTATAGGACAGCAGTGAGGCTGTTGTATGTTTCAGAATGTTGGAACACTAGAAAACACCGTACACAAAAGGTGAGTGTTGCCGAAATGCTAATGCTCAGGGGGGTGTGCAGCCACACAGGGACGGGTAGAATAAGAAAAAAGGATATCCAGACGAAGTGAAGGCAGCACCAATTGGAACGAAGAAATGTAGCTTGAGATTGCTTTAGTCATATCCAACATAGGCCTTTCCATACCCTGGTAAGAGGAAGAGATTTTGTTTCAAGTTGGTGGAGGTAAGACGAGGTAGGGGTAGACTTCAACTTGGCAAGAAGTAGTCAGAAAAGACTTGATTGCTTGGAACATATCAGCGCATATGTGCTTTGACAGGGGAAATGGGAGAAAAGGATTCATTTGCTGAACCTAACTAGCTTGGGACAAAAGCTCGGATGATGATGACGACGGCGACGAAATGATACTGATAGGGTCAAGGCAACCAAAAGTTAAAAAGGAACCAACTTTCAGAACAACATGGCAATAAACCCTGGACCCAAATCAACATGATATAACTACACAATATCTTCCCAACCGCAGTCAAATACCAATATATAAGTTCTAAATCACACACAGAGATAAACAACAAATTCTTTAGGCAGACTACAAGAAGAAATACAAAAGTACAAGGAAAAATATTATGTAACGTATTATAAGAGCTAAATCTCATCCGCCATGGCAACTTTTCATACTGTGGGCATTTCATTGGATCAATAAAAATGCAAGAAGGATGGGGGCTATTGGGGGTGTTTTGGGTGATGTCCAGATCTTAATTGCTTTTCTTCACCGCTAGACTCACGGATGTGGTTAGAAATCTTGGCGTCACAGTGGGGGACCTATATGTCTATTGTGGTGTCTTTGGCAGGAACAAAAATTACATTGGTGTAGAGGATTGGGTAGGCCCACTGATAATGAAAAAACAGATCTTCTTGAGGTCTCTTTGTGCTTGGATGTCTAGCGCTAGGAATGTCAATTCCATATCTGATTTTCAAATTCTTTAACTTAAATCTTTTAAGGTGGTGGTTGTCCTGGTATACATTTTGGCACTTTCCATTTCTTTGATAAAAAAAGAGAGAACTATGCTAAGGGTCATTGTACTTTGGGGCAAATTGAATTCAGTAATGTCTGCCATATTGGTGATTAGACCTTTCATTTGGACCAATTAGGCCATTCCGTAAGCAGCTGCTGACGTGAGCACCGTTAATCTCACATGGGCTTAGATTAGGCCTTTAAGTAACTCTGCCACGAAACATCAAATCTTCGTTACTTTTTCCTTGTTCTTCCTCTAGGCATCACCCCACAGCCACCACCCAACACCACCAACAACCACCACTAATAACAAAATAAGGGTTTCTCTATCTAAACCCTAACTACCAAATCACTCCAATCAAAGTTTGAGTTTCCCTCCACATAAACCCATAATTCCCCTTCCATAGAACGATCCAGTTAGCGATTCACACAACCCACCGTGCTTCTATATCGAATTTTCTCCCTTCGCATCCTAAGGAACAGCTTGTGGTACTTCGTGAATGCCATGGATATCGACCCCCACTGCTTATTCGACCACAACTTCTACGATGAGATTCAATAAGGAAGAGACACACAAGAAATTCAAATTGCACCAAAAAAAGAAACTCAAAAACCATGAAATAATTGTCCAAACACCAGATTTGAAAATGGTGAAAACTTAATTGGGGTTTGCAGTTCATTTACAAATAAAATGGATGTTGTTCTTGTAAGGAACCATCATTTTGGTTTAATTTTTCTTTGACTTCTAATCTTAAAAGGATTGTTTTCATGTTTAATTTATGGACAGTACTGAAGACTGTGAGGCGGGGTTTTTGAGTTTGCCGGTACCTATACAAGCACTTGAATTGAGCGCGATTTTTGGGGGTTGTTCGCTACCTTTTTGGCTTTCAAAAGCTCATTGCAATGGTGGTGGAACTGTGAACGTGGAAAGGTTGGTGGTGGCCGAGGAGTATGTTGGTGATGGAAGATGGATAAGAAAGGAGAGAGAACAAATCAACTGAACATTAGATTGAATATTTTATTTTTTGTTTGACAGCTTTGTCCCTACCTTGAGTCGTATGTGGGAGGCACATGGCAGTTGATGCTAACAGAGGGGCCTACTTGGTGCAATCGAAAAGTCTAATGGCTAATATTCACACAAATTCGAAATTCAATGATTGGATTGAAATTTACCCCGGAGTACACTGACCATTGGCATAAACCTCACTGCCAAATCATACTTATCACAGATAGAAATAAGAATGGACTTATATTATTTACCTGTTATCCTCAAGAAGACTAACCAAGAGTTTGAAGCTTCCTCAAATACGATGTATAGTTAACCAATTGCCTATGCGAGGTTTTTGTATTGCAGACTTCTTTCTTCTCCTGTACCACTTCCACATTTCGGCAACAAGATGAGCAAAAAAGATGGGAGACGGTTCAAGCATGATTTCAAAGTAGTTAACATATAGTACAAAACCAAATATTCGCAGTAACTTTGAGACATTCTACATTTTAATTGAATCACTAACTCTACAATTTAGTTTGAGTTCGCTGTCTCCATCGTAAAGCTAGTAGCTCTTACTGTTTTGCTTGCATTGCATCCAAATATAATGCAATTTAGTTTAGTTCAAGTTTCTAATTAATTTGCACCTCCCTCAAATTGGGTCAACATACTTGAAGCCTCATGTCATGAAGGCAAATAGTGATGTTATCCTGGTAATAACCCATAGATATCAGTTACGTTTCCCTCCAATTCATTAATATAGAGAACATGTCCTTCTGGACCATGCCAGTAGGCAGTAGCTACAACGTGTAGCACAGAACCAGGTTGAGCAGAAAAGGATCCAAAGGTATGATCGCATAAGTATCTGACATTGTCATTGGACTAATATCAGATGCGTATCAAACACAATTCACAACAATGAAGTGCGTGCATTCCCTAAAAATAGATTAGAGCTCTCAAGAGTTTGACAAACTAATTTCCTTCTCTATCAACGAGCAAAAAACCTGCAGGGGACAAGAGTGTCAGTCAGTGGCGGACCCAGAGTCAAGAAATAATGTTAGACTTTTTCCATTAATATTGAGACAACTGTTACCTTTGATCTACGAACCAGGGTCAATTCCATATTTGAAGTTCTGAACTACCATTAAGAATTTCCCATGATGTAAGAAATTGGTGCTAATTCTTAGCTCAACTTTGATAGCTGAACTACCCCTACGATAAGAAGCTTGTAATTCTTACTTCACTATCTATCTTGGGGCTGGATATGGTCGATATGCTAACTAAGTGCATCTATTCCTTAAAATGTAGGAGTCCCTCCTATTAGAATTAATCCATGATCCAAAACTGAAGATCCATCATCATTCTCAATTGACATAAAGTACCACAAGTCTACGAAAAGAAACAAGACGTGCAGGGAGATGGACTACATACGCATGTTCCTAGGATTAGCCACCACAATTAGAGAAAATCACAACTAAGGGGCGAACAACTAGAACTCCAGTCAGGTTTTTTCTGCTCGAGCTCACTTCCACCCCCTGTTAGCTCACATTGTCCCCACCTCTGTATCCTTGAGCCCATCTCAAACTATCGACCTTGGTGCTACTCGAGGGTTCCATATCATTTGTAGCATCTACTCAGACCGCTCAGGTTTAATAGCTTGTTATGGTATTGAAGGGGACTATGACTGGACAGATGAAGCCAATTTTCCTAATTTGGGTACGGCGAGAAGTTCCCTTAGTATAAACTTTTCTTAGACAGAATTTAGGCTATAGTAGAAGCACTATATAACTAAATACTTTAAGTCTTTCATGGGAAGTCGTAACTAGGAGTCTTTCATGGGAAGACAAATACCACAAGTTTGTGTGGTTTTGAATATGCTACTCGTGCTTCAGAGCCTGCATAAAAGTCTTAGATATTGACTCGGCATGTCTTCTGTAAAGACACAATGCAGCTCCAATGAGAATTGAGAAAAAAATTACCTTTAAGTGTAGGATGTCATAATACCGAACCATGTCTGGGGGCAGAATGCGCTTCAGCAGGTGCATTGCTTCTGACCATGTTGCTGTTGCCACTACTGCTTAATCTGCAAAGAAAGGATGATACATAAATAACTGAAGTGGTTGATAAGAATGCAATGCTTTGGGATTTTGTAATTGAAGTTGACGCCACAGGTCTTTTAATCTGAAGAATTCATTAACTTTCTCCAGGTAACCTTTGCCTATCCTTTATGATTCGAGAGTAAAAGAGACATGCTATATATTCACCAAAGATTGGCAAATTAGGCAAAAGGAAAGAACACCCCCGTGCAGTTGGAACCAAATTCTACACAAAGCCAAATTCTATCGAAAACCAATTATCCCCTTTTCACCCTCCTGGGGCTACATGTCTCCCATGTTTCTAGAATTTATGCAATGCCAAAAGTAATATTCAAACAAAAGAGCGTCCTCCTCTTTTTGTACTGAAAAAATGCAAAAAAAGTTCTACGTAAGAAAACCAATAGGAGAATGCTTAATTTAAGTAAACGATCCTAGTCTGATAATCAGCCATAATCCAGAACTTGTCTGGTCATTCTCTCAACTATTTCCTTCTCAGTTCTCTTCACGCCCACCCCCGAAAAAATTAAGGTGTTAAGAGATATAAAAATCAAGGAATTTAGTGAATGCATAGAAACGTTTTAAGTCGAAAGAAATGTTGCTGTTGAAGAATAACATGCTACGGTACAAGTACGAACCCAAACCCCCCAAAGCACCACTGGGAAGAACAGAAACCCATAGTATTTAGAGCAGAAACAAATAAGAAGACCATCAAAGGAAACGTGCAATTGTTCAGTAAACTACATAAGATTTGTCCGAATACCGGATTGAACATACCGGTCCGTACTAGAACAAGCCCATGACCCAGTTTTGGCGGTCAAAAGAGAAGGCACATGAAAACAGCAGTTCTAAGCCATAATGTCCTTCCTCTTCTTCACCTTCTTTTCCGTTACTTGTGTGTATTTCTTTGGGGGCGTATGCACCTGTTGCACTCGGGGGATCGATTCGTGGGGACGGGAGGAGAATCTGATGTGATTCAATCAGCCCAACTCTCTGTTGATTTCCCAGCCCCTAACGAGATTACGATGGCAGGAGGCCAGCGGGATAATCAAGTTCACGCGTAAAAGGTTAAAAGGTGAACTCCAGTCATTCAAGATAGGAAAGTGTCGGTAAAAAAGATTTAAAACTGTCCCTAGAAACTTTTGACGATCAAAGATAATGACCGACGGTGTAATGTAACTACCAATCATGTTCTGTTGAGGACCATTTTTTATGTAAAAGCTAAGACTTCCTCTCCCCCACAAAAACTCAGTGATATTTTTCAGTAAAGCTGTACACAGAATCAGTAAGGAAAAACAGATTCATATGAACACACCAAGAAGACAAGTAGACAGCAGGGGCACACAAAAGCTCAACCTTCACTCTGATATTAACAAGAAGTAGTAGTAGTCGCAGTAGTAATATGGCTTACAACGAAATATTGCTCTCATACATTTTCTCAAAGGGGAAAAAAATCAAAAAATGATACAGCTGTTCTTTATACACTTATCAAACAGCTGCATCTCTTCTTTGTGATGTTTCCAAAAAAAGTTAATTTACAGAAAGCACACCCAACAATTGTGGAGGCAAAGAAAGCTAAATTTCCCTTTCCCCTCCTTACTTTGAAGCCCTAAAAAGCTGGCTCGCAAGCGTCACAACTGGGGTCCCTTCCCCCATGATTGTTGTCAAGCTCATTTCTTTATCAAGTATCCGATCAAGCTCCATTACCACATAGCTCATGGCAGGCCTTCTCTCACATGAAGGGTCCACGCAACGGACTATCAACTGTATGAACTCTTCCATGCCTTCTGCTGTGAAGCTATTCCCCAATCTTTGATCAATTATGGTCGAGACATTGCCAGAGTCTTGACAATTTTGCACCTTGAATTTGCACATAAAAAATATCAGATGCGATCTATCTACAATCAAGCAGGCACCACAGAGAGGCGTCACATTCATAGCATGTTGCCAACTTTGGTGCAATTAGTTATGACAACGACGTGATGAAAGTTTTCATCTCGCTGTGCCCGTGTATCATATTGCCAACATGTTATACAGATATATTAATAGGCCTAGCTGCTATGTTCAGACGTCATAACTAGTATTTGGAAAAGCTGCTGCTATACCCATTCAACCAGGTTTTGGTTGGAGTCTGAAGATAGCAATTCCACTGCTTCCCGCCCGCTTACTAACTCCAGGAGAAATACCCCAAAGCTGTATACGTCACTTTTTTCAGAAAAGCGTCTGAACTCTCTCACCCTGCATTAATTAATTAGATAGATGAGTAAAGTGTAGGGCATAAATTATGATAACTTGAAAGATTGGGATGCTGAGAGTACTACTCCGGTGCATGGAATATCTCATCAACAGCCTTTTGAGAAGATGGGCCCGCAATATCACCCCTTCCAAGAAAATTGCGGATCCCAGCATCAGCAACCTTAGCTATAAAATTTTCATCTACAAGAACATTTGCAGTCTTGAAATCCTTATGTACCAAACGGGGGCTTAGAGAGTGGAGGTGAGCCAAACCTGCATATTGCAATAAAGGAGTGAGGCTGCATAGACAAAGAGCACGAATTTGGAGATGTTCGATACGAGACAAATGGAATAGTTTAAAATCTTACAGTTGCATACAACAGAATGTTGTGGGAGGTATTGATAATAGGGTAGTTTATCTAAAGAGGATAAACTAATACCAGGAAAGCCAAAAATGCTCACTGATTTTCCAGAGGATCACCTTTAGCTGACCCCAGAGCTATTGAAAGCCTATGCTTGAATTCAAGCTTCTCCTTTTTAACTTGGCCTGCACCTGCAGACATCAGTCATAGAAATCCAAACGAGTTTAACAAATTCATATAAAGGACTAAAGGTTAGTTTGAAACTATGTTGAGTCAAAGACTGCGTGCAAACAACTTTGATGTGGATAGTGAGCATGTCATGATTCTGCTGCACGAAGCAAAAATAACTTGATGTATTCTTGCATTCTATATTTTGGGTAGAAGGATGAATCAGGTAGCATATATGCTTGAAGTTACAACGACGTTAAGAAACACACACCTAAACACTCTTTGTCACCCGTATGCTTGAAAAAACTATGTAATGACTGGAGAGAATTGGGTTGCATCGAATATGAGTGGATAGTAAATTACCGTACAAGTGAATGGAAACACTTCCATTAGGTATATACTCATATACAAGAATTTGTTGACCTCCTTCCTGGCAATACCCTAATAGGGTCACGATATTCCGGTGCTGAATTGCGGACAAATATCGTACCTGCCACATATAGTTTCACACAATAAACAATAATAACACACACACCCACACATATACATATATATATTTATAGAGAGAGAGAGAGAGAGAGAGAGCCTGAGAAGCTAAACAAAAGATGCACAAGTTAACAAAAATAATAGTATGAACGTCTCCCACCAATTATAGCAACTTCTAAATTGATAAAAAGAGGCATCGTTTACGACCCAAGTTTTTCCATTTTAAAGGGATCACAGCATTCGTAATGAGAAACGGAGTAGATAACATAAAAGGAAGGAGAAGAAAAACCAAAGCAAATCCATACACAAAACCAAAATCATGTACAATTAATAGTTAGTACATGCCAAACCCTTTGTTGTGTTTACAGCAGGGACATGCATTGACAGAAAAAGGAGAAATATCGTCTCATATAAATTACCGATCAGCAAATACACGACTAATTACCCAATATTTATGAAATTAGAGAGAATCGAGATAAACTTCACATTGTGGGAGCTTATATTAACACTTGGAACATGGTATACTCACCAATGAGCGGTCAATACACATCTCAACCAGTCTAGGTGTTTGTGACTTCTGATAAACTCCCATGTCAAAGCTATGACACTGGGCACATGGTTATTGACGTATTCCATTGTCTATTTGTTTGTTCATGCTAACAAGCCCACCCCCATCCTTCCCTACCCACCCCCCGGGGGGCACGAACAACATCCCCATACACACGTGCAACGAAACATGAAAATGGAAAGGAAAGATCGTGAAGTAACTCAGCTTAAATCATACCTTCTAAGTCAATCAAATGCCATGAATCTACAATATTTCCCACCATGTCATAACTAGAAGTGATTGTTACCTCTTCAATAAACTCCTGACTAGGATTGCCAGGTCGTCTTTTAATGGCTACGAGCATCCCATCATGAAGAAAACCCTTGTACACCTCCCCAAATTTTCCTTCTCCAATCAAACTTTTGTCGTTAAAGTTCTTGGTAGCCATAGACAATTCCTCTATCCCGAAACGTCTGGCTTCTCGTAAGGTTAATTCAATGCCACCAGGTCTTCGACCTTTCAAATTATCAAAACACATCGTCAAGTGAACTTTTTATGACTATACGCGACGCTTTTAGAATTTGGAAATTCAGTAAATATTTAGTCACCTTGAACAGAAGGATCAGAGGACCCTGTCTCAGAAGCTCTCGAAA
The DNA here is from genome assembly GCA_033070095.1 of Escallonia herrerae. Classification (NCBI taxonomy): domain Eukaryota; kingdom Viridiplantae; phylum Streptophyta; class Magnoliopsida; order Escalloniales; family Escalloniaceae; genus Escallonia; species Escallonia herrerae. The sequence continues at coordinate 823,691 of JAVXUP010000083.1, forward strand.
CACTCCTACTATGAAACAGGCAGAACCATATGAACACAATAACCATCCCCACCAAAGCCACGGCTCCTGCAGCACCTCCAAGGGCCGCTGCAAGAGTCTTTGACATTTGGTGCGGGAGCCACTTGAACAACACTATCAACTAGTATCAACGTATGAACTTTTGCTCATTAAACCTGCAACATAAAGGCTACACATTAGCAGAAGAGACACAGGAGGTATTTCGCACGGGAACCCAGAGAAAGTGGGAGGGGGCTAATCAACCGAAAAATGAAATCATAACGTGGCAAAATCAAGTTATCTTGCAAGTGTAAATACTTTGGAATCTTCATATACAGATGACAGTGTACTTCTGAATTATCAAAGTTAAATTAACTCTACACAAAAAGCACTGCGTGGGAATGATGATTAGCTCAATCTGAGTTAGCATTTGTCTAATCAAAGGCACGCAAAGGATGCATTTGCAAACTCCAAATCATGCATATGCCAAACATAGGACCAGTACCAACTACCAAGCAACTAAGCTACAAACAAGAGCATAGGCATTTGACGGGTATCACAATATCAGCTTAAATTAGCAGCTCATGTCATGGCAAGGAGTTTGCAGGTGGAAGCCAAGAATAAAAGTATAGATTGTGATCTACAATGCTGTGATATTGTATTCCAAGATTCCGGTTTTATAACTATGCTTCGATCCCAGCAGATAAATATTTGAGGTTCCGAATTATAGTTTATTCACATTTAAAGCTGGGCATAAATGAAATTGTGCTTGAGATTTATAGAGGAAAAGGCAAAAAGCAAACAAAATCTCAGTAAGACCAAACCTGTGTTGGCACATAAAAGGCAAAGCAAGATCCCTAAAAAACCCAGCTTCATTTGTCAATGATAAGCTTTTCCAATAGAATGAATGCCCAGATCAGGACTTAATCACGTTCTCGCATTGAAATCAGTAATGTACTTTGTCAGACTTAACCAATCAGGACCCAATCGGCAAAGCTAACAACTAGGCAATAGAATAGATGCCTATCAAATCAAAGCATCAAGAGGCGCCTGTCTTATGATGAGTGGAATAATCAAATCATAGCTGCAGCGCTCGAGCCAAAAGCATCTATCTGGGATTGTCTACTTTTAGTTTAATTGAGGTTTTGAAATTGGAATTGAAGTGCCATCCCCCATCATCATCATCGTCGTCGTTGGATACAGACAATGCCGACAGAAAGCGACCTCGCGCCGACAAAAAACAATCAGGGGTTTACTAGTCCACAAAACCACTCAAAATTTAAGACCAACTTGTGATTACACAGAAGTGGTGCAGTGAAACACCACGCCGCTTTTAATGCTTGGTTTGATTCAGTAGGAAAAGAAGCAGGGGCTGAAGCTTAATACCGGATAAAACAGAAAAGGAGGAAGATAGGCTACCGTGGCCTCGTCGTCGCGGGGAGAGAGAGAGAGGAAGGACAGTGAGAGACGGGTAGACAGTGGAGAAAGGCCAGTACAATATTTTGTCTGTGTGGGTTGTAAAGCTAAGGGAGTACAGAAAGAGAGGGAGTAGAATGGGTTGTCTGATACTGCAACTTGGAAGTTTATATTTTGCTGTGTCGCAGACACAGGGCATCTTGGTTGTTGTAACAGATTCACCGGTTGAGTTGGCTACAATTATTATTATTACTAAATAAATAAATTGAATTTCTTTTTTTTTTCTCTACTTAAAAGATAACTGTATCGATAAAAAAATTGAATTAACACACGGCGCATGCACCATTTTGATGTGTGAGTGAGTTGATGATGGGTGCCTTTAGTTGTCGTCTTACTTCTTTAGTATTAATATCGGTACTAGTTAGGTTGTAGAGAAATAATTATAACCTCTAGCGCAACGATAATTAAATATTTTTAATATTTTTTAGCGATTCTTTTTAGTGATTTTAAAAAGTGTTTTTAAGAATTCTCGCTTGATATTATTAGCATAAACTTCACTATTTAGTGACTATTAATTACCGAAGAGAGTTGTGAGCGGGTGGGTGAATGCGTGGGTAGGTGAGAGAGAGAGGGGGGGTGTGGGGTTGCTAGCCGGGGTATGCGTAGCTAGCGGCCAGCTAAGTTGACATTGCTCCTCCTACTCAAATAAATAAACAAAATGTAATGGATGCACTAATTGGAAAGCGGTCAAGATAATGGAGCAGTAGAAAAAAAGTATTGATTCATACGATACGAGTTTATATATTATTATGCAACAAACGGCTACTCCCCTTTTTCCCCCTGTTGAATTTGTTTAATACAGAGTAAGTCCCAACGTATGAACAAAGAGAGTTGAATGAGATGTCATCAATCCTATAATCATCAATCACCCTATTCTCCTACCATCCTATGTATGTATACGTATATGTTTAAGAGGCAGCCACGAAAAGTTTGGTTGCAGCCGATCCGATCCGATCCGATCCAATCCAATCCAATCCAATTCCAAGCAGCGGTAGAATGGATTTCACTTTCACCACTTGGAGGAGAAGTTTGCCTGATTAATGATTGCAGCCCCACCCAATTTCAATTAGCTCCTAGCCTACATTCAACGCGAGCCTCACACTGTTCTTCTTCATGCTTCGTTACTAGTTAGGGGCAAAGTCTTATGCCGGACTTTTAACTTTTTTCATCCAAGTAAGACGCTGAAACTTTAATTTAGTTTGACATTCATTCCATCTTTTACAAATTGGCCGTCTTGACGAACACGTAAACACGAGCCCCCTAACCTCTCGTAAGTTGTTGCCGATATAACTTGGGAATAATTTCTTATCGTAGAATAGGAAAATTTTTGAACTCCGTATAATCATACATTTATATAATTCCCGCTATTTTATCCCACATTTTGGCTTTCACCTGACATCTACGTTGCTAGTCACGTCCTCATCCCAATTTTTGAGAAGTTTCATCTAGTTTTTCTTTTTTTTATTGGTTTAAAAATACCGTCCTTCAAAAAATAGCACCAAACCACACACCACACCCCTGCCCCTGACTGTTACAATCACCCCCACCGCCATGCCCTATTCTTTATCTGAGCCCATACATTTGTATTGTGTACTTTTATTACTTCTTATGGCAACTCAACCGTAAGTGAAACATGCGAACAAACCAGCTATGAATAAGCCTCAAGACCAGAGTGCATTTTTTTTTCTTCTTCTGAATGGGCTAGTCCATGGTTTGGAAGCCTTATATCCATAACTTAAATTATATATTGTGAGTTCCATCCAAATAAGTTATGGCAAAATTTTGGCTCCTATCCAGGAACATACTTGAAATCATGTATATAGTGATGATTAATTATTATAAAATATTTTTACTAACTTCTATTTAGTGACACCAAAAGAATATTATTAAGAACCGTCGCAAAACGTGTTAGCCGAAAAGGCGATAAATACATTTAGGGATTGTAATCTGGTAATTGTCGTTATATGAAAAGTTATAGATATCTTGCTATAACTCGGATAGCAAAAAAAAAAATCCTAATCCTAAGTTTTGTTGTTCTCAAAATTATCCATAACAATTCATTCCGTTAAAAGAATCAAATCGTTTATCTTCGATTTATTGGAATGTCATGTGTATAAAACCAAGTTCAAGCCATGTAAGTGTATATTCCAGCTCGGCTCACATAACTTTTGGCTGGATCAAACTCGACTCATGTTCATTTAACTACTAGAAAATATGTTTTGAACTTGGTTCACAAATTGCTTATGAATATTTGAGATCAGCTTTCTTAGGCGTCTAAGTTGTACGGACTGTCATCGGAGTGTTCAACGACGATGAACATATAGAGGCGATATTGTCGACGCCACAACGGAGGCGATGCTAAGAGAGGGAAAAAGCGGCAGAGCTGCAATCAAGGCTATTGCTAGAGATTTGTAATGGGCAACATGTGTGCATAATTTTGCGCGCGCACGAGCGAGAGAGAGAGAGAGAGATGTGTTGACTGTCAATATGATGTTAGGGGTTGATATGGGTTAGGGTCTTGAAAATTAGGCTTCGCCTTTTGCAATTTTTTTTCCTTAGAAAAAGAAAAGGGTGAAATTTTCAAAAAAATGGGTTGGGACCTTTAAATTTTTGGCTTTAGAGAATAGGCATTTAAATAAAGAAACATATTTGATATATACACATGTATAAATATAATATATCATCTAATTCTATTGCTTATAAGTATATTTATAAACTGTTTAAAATGTTCGTGCTCTGCTCACCTAACAAACGAGCTTACAAAAGTTATTAGTATTCTGTTCATTATTTATGGAAACTAAACATTGAATGAGTTTTTAACGAAAAAATGACGATTCATTTACAATCCTAATTCAGAGATACATTTAATATATATGTAATTTGCAATATTAAGAACTTTTAAGCTCAGTCATCTCTAAGTGACAAGTGAAGAGTTTCATGATCACGAGGCATCCTGAATGGTTCGATCAACGTGCGTGTATTATTAAGTACCAAAAGTCAAGATTACGGCGGCAAGACCACAACGTCAAACAAAAATCTTTAACTTTGAGCCAAGGCACAATTCTTAATGCTATACATACATCCTTAAAGATAGAGTTGTCAATGGGCCGGGCTTGGGCCGGCCCTGCCCAGGCCCAACGGGCCTCCAATGAAATCGGGCCAGGGCCGGGCCTCACAAATGAAAAACGGGCCGGGCCGGGCCTAAAACCTGGGATATATGGGCCCAGTCCAAGTCAGGCCCTAGGCCCAATATTTAGGGCCTGGCTTGGGCCGGACCCGGGCCCAATCCAAAATTTTTTTTTCTTTCTTCCCAACTTTTTATTATAAAGACTTCTTCTTCAACAAAGGACAAAGTTTTTGTAAACGGACCACTGAGTATACAATCACTTTTTCACGAATTAACCCCCTTTCGAAAAGGCAAATTGATGTTGATTGACCATTAACCACGGATTAAGTACAAAAACTAGTTGTTCTAGCCCATACATACTGATTTTAAGTACAAAATTCAATCTCTTTCGTAATATGGTGTAAAACCTGTAAATGTCAAAGAAAAATAGAGTAGATCAAACAAAAATAATAACGAGATCGATGAAGATAAAATAACATCTTTTCTTGTTACATTCAAATTCTTTGGTCATTTAAAGAAATATGAGATTATTCTTCAATACTCTTTAACACGTCACCCACTTCATGAAATTAAATTTAGAATTCAATTCACCTCTTTTGGTTTGAAACAAAAAAGAATACATAATTTTTATTTATGTTTAGAATACATGATAATTGTTTTTATAATTATTCCCTTAGCTTGTGATGTAGAACACAAAGCAAATTCTGTAAAATACATTAAATGAAAGCCCACTCAGAAATCATCAAAAACACGTCACAGTCACCACACACCCATACTTCTCTGCGTATGTTAAAGAAAATACTGATCATATGAATTCAATAACACCTCAAAAACTATTAATTTAACTAAAAAGATCCAAAATATCAAAAAAATAATAATGTAATAAAATAGACTTCAAAAAAATAGAAAAGAAAAAAAATTAGGGGGGGGGGGCTAACAGGGCCGGGCCGGGCAAAAAAAGGGCCGTTTTAGGGCCAGGCCGGGCCCGTTTCTCAAAGAATTCGGCCTGGCCCTGGCCCAAGCCCTAAGGGTTAGGGCCAGCCCGGGCCAAAAACGGGCCGGGCCGGGCCAGCCCGTGGGCCACCCGGCCCATTTGACATCTCTACTTAAAGAACAACACGTTGTTTAGTTCCCCTCAATATAAATAACTGCCTACACGACGTAGTTACTAGAAAATCTTACTTATGATCAGAGGTAGACGTGGCCCATGGCAAAAAAAAACAGTTATGTGCATTCGTATTGTCTAGTCGTAAATTTGCAAGTGATTTTTACCGTACCCGCACTTGTCGGGTAAGAATTTGGCCGGACATGGGCATACTCGTTGGTAAGTAATACTTGGTGTATTAAGTTTTAATCTCATAGTCAATTAATCTTTTTACTGAGTTACACAACATCTTGAACACTGTGCGCATCCGTGTGTGTTTTTTATTACGTGTGTGTAATAAGGTGGACAACAAATAAATAAATTCTTTTATTAATGGCAGTTATGAAGTCATAATGGGCGATCCTGGATTTCAAAATAATTAATGTGAAGAGGAAGCAGTTAGCAGCAAGACGTGTCGTGAATTGCATCCTTGTATGCCAATAATATAATATGAATCGACGTAGCACACGCAATGCCATGTGCAAAATTAAAATTAATAGTATAAAATTTTGTTAAAAAATTAATTATCATAATGTATAAGGTGCATTCGATAAAATGAATTGTACGTTATAAAAACTAAAAGTAATTATTAATTATATAAACATTTATTTTGTAATTTTTTTAAGAAAAAAACTATAGAATGCTACTTGTCACCGTTCTAGATAGGTAATTATGTAATACAAAAAAAGTGTTACACTAAAAAAATCATGTTTTTTCTTTATATACAATATAGATAATATAATAATAATAACCTAATGCATGCAACTGTCTGTGCCCACCCCGTAGAGATGTCAAAAGGGCCGGGCCGCCCGCGGGTTGGCCCGGCCCTAAAGGTGAATAGTGCTAGCCCTAACGCATAGGGCCTTGGGCCAGAGCTAGGCCTAATAATTTTCAAATTTGGCCCGGCCAGGCCCTAAAAAGGCCCGGGTCAGGCCCGCCCCTAGGCCCAGTTCTGGCCCTCTTTTCGGCCCTATTCTGGCTCGGCCTTTCGGCCCTAAATCTGGCCTTCTTTTCGGCCCTATTCTGGCCCAGCCCTTTGACCCTAAATCTGGCCCTATACCATTTTGTGTTACTTACATTTTTTTTCTTTCCCTTTTTTTCTCGCGCCTCATTCTCTCTCTACCTCATACTTTTCTCTTTTTATTTAACGTTTTAGACATGCACATTTTTTTTAGCTCATGATGATGGTTCCTACTTCTTTATCTACTTTTACTTGCAAGACTCCTTTGTATTAGTTTCATGAAATTATAAAGAGAAAATATAAGTTTTTTTGTCTAGGAACTAGAAACAACACAATTAGGCAATGAAAATTGGGAACATAACTATAGAAAGCGCATAAAAGTTCACGGTAAAAGTGGTCTAATGATGCATGCTTTTAATGAAATACTTAATACTATGAAAATGCAAAGTTAGAGGTATATTTGAGTGAAAATTTTTGGAGACATCATTGGAAAAAAGTTTTTTTAGGTATCCATTGTTTAGTTTAAAAAACAAAAAAACCTTCATGACTAAAAGTTATATTTTTTCCTGTGAAAAGATTGTCTTTTTGCGAACAAAATTACTCTTTGTTGCAAATCAATATTCTCAAATAGAGTAAAAGTAGAGCTCTAAGGCACTTCATTAGCCACGAGAGAGATATTGAATGATTTAGTGCCTATCAATTTTATTTATTTCGTGAATTAATATTTTTGTAGCACAAAAAGAAATTTTTTTTTAAAAGGGCCTGGGCCTACCATAGGCCCGACCCTAAAGTTAAGGCCTATGGCTTGGGCCTGGACATGGCCTCCATTTCCTAGATTTGGGCCTGGGCCGGTTTTCAAGGCCCGAAGCCCTAAATGGCCCGACCCTTTATTTGGCCCTCTGGGCTTGGGCTGGGCCAGCCCAAGCCCGGTCCTTTGACACATCTACCACCCCGGCCTTCCATTCCACGTGATACATTTCATTTCTGGTAGAAACATCTACAGAGGCTATAGAGGGAAGGGAGTTAATCTTTGGCAAAAGAGATGTCAAAAAGGCCGGCGGCCCGCGGGCTGGCCTGGCCCGGACTGGCCCTAACCCTTAGGGCTTGGGCCAGGGCCAGGCCGAATTATTTGAGAAACGGGTCCGGCCCGGCCCTAAAATGGCCAGTTTTTGTCTCGGCCCTAACATGGCCCGGGTTTGGCCCTGCCCGGCCCCTCCCCTAATTTTTTTCTTTTCTTTTTTTTAAGTCTATTTTATTACATTTTTATTTTTTGACATTTTGGATCTTTTTAGTTAAATTAATAGTTTTTGGGGTGCTATTGCATTCATATGATCAGTATTTTCTTTAATATACGCAGTGAAGTATGGGTGTGTGGTGACTGTGACATATTTTTTATGATTTTTGAATGGGCTTTCACTTATTGTATGTTACAGAATTTGCTTTGTGTTCTACACCACAAGCTAAGGGAATAATTATAAAAAAAAAATTATCACATTTTTATTTTATATGTATTCTAAACATAAATAAAATTTATGTATAGTATGTAATTTAAATTTCAAAAAAGGTGAATTGAATTCTAAATTTAATTTCATGATGTGAGTGAAGTGTTAAAGAGCCTTGAAGAATAATCTCATGTTTCTTTAAATGACCAAAGAATTTGAATGTAACTAGAAAATATGTTATTTTATCTTCATCTATCTCGTTATTGTTGTTGTTTTGATCTACTCTATTTTTCTTTGACATTTACAGGTTTTACGCCATATTACTAAAGAGATTGAATTTTGCATTTAAAATCAGTATGGTGCGGGCTAGAACAACTAGTTTTTGTACTTAATCCGTGGTTAATGGTCAACCAACATCTATTTGCCTTTTCGAAAGGGGGTTAATTCGTGAGAAAGTGATTGTATACTCAGTGGTTCACTTACAGAAATTTTGCCCTTTGTTGAAGAAAAAGTCTTTATAACAAAAAGTTGGGAAGAAAGGAAAAAAAATTGGATTGGGCCCAAGCCCGACCCTAAATATTGGGCCTAGGGCCAGGGCTTTGACTGGGCCCATATATCCCAGATTTCAAGCCCGACCCGTTTTTAATTTGTGTGGCCAGGCCTCGGCCCGTTTTCATTGGAGGCCCGCTGATCCTGGGCCAAGCCAACCCAAGCCCACCCACTGACATCTCTAAAGACAAAACTAACTTGTTAAGACATTTATTAAATTCTTCACGTATCTGACACAACCACAGCTGGTGGGTGATGATTAATTAATTAGAGATGCTTATTAATGTCCTATTACAAAGAGATATTCCTGGAAGACAAATGCCCACTCGGGGGATAAAATTTGTTATCCCTCAGCAACTCATTTTCTACTTCTTTGCGACCCATGCAGTCGTTTGTTTCTTGGACCGCCTTGGTTCCACACATCTTATTCATCCATAGGATAATTCTTTTTGCTGAATAGGTTCAAGCCTTCGTTCCTTTTGCTGAATAGGTTATGTTAGAATTGTTGCAAGAAACTGGTAAGAAGAACTCTAAAAATTAGTGTAAAAATAGCTGGTTAGGACACGGATTAGATCGCTCTCTTAGATGATTCGCGCCCCTTCGAATTACCACCGCTACAATAAAGTTATCGACGTGTTACCTCTGGAATACAACAACCCAACTTTTACTGTTACTTCACTCGTTATTCTGCACAAACGAATGAAGCAGAAGCCTCACTCGATACCTTACTAAAATTACTCACAAGTCTAAGACTGTATTTGGTAACACTTTCGGTTTCAATTTTTTTTTTAAGAAAACTGAAAAGAGTTGTGATTTTTTTTCACCAGTTTAAAAAATCGGTGGACGTTTGACAGAGTTTATTTTTTCAAAAAACAAAAAAGAGCAAGCGTTTGACAAAATAGCTCTTTGGGTTTATTTTTTTTAAATATATATTTTCACATAATTAAAGGTAATTATAGTAATATGTTTATTTCCTTAGCGACATAAAATATACGATGCGACAATTTATTTTTCCTTAACGACGATTAACAGGACCAATGTTATTAGTGGAAGGAAAAAATAAAATAAAAATTAGTGACCATTAGTACAGATAAGAAATGTTAGCAATATATATATATATATAGGGGGTCGATCCACATCTACCGGTGGGAAAAATAACAATTTTCCCACCGAACCGCAGGTAAGAACAGCGGTTGGGAAGCATGGACGAAAAAAAGACGAAAATGGCACGAGAAATTCACCAAAATCTCACGAGAAAATTAAAATATCGTGAGAAAATGGGCATTAATGCCCAACCGCAACTCCTACATGCGGTTGGCATTAATGCCATCCGTGACCCCCAACCCCTTCCCCCCACATCCTTGCCCCCCACCCCGTGGCCCCCACCCCTATGTCTTTTCCCCCACCCGTGAACCCCCCCTTCCCCCACGTGTCATTACCACCCTACCCCCCACTCCCACGTGTCATTCCCCCTCTCCCTCCCTGCTGTTCACTCACGGACTTGTCCGTCTTCTTTCTTCTCTTCCTCTCTCACTTTTCTCTCTATAAAATCCCTCCTCCCCGAATCATTTCTTCCACTCTCCTCATTCTCCCTATCTCACCTACGTACAAACAAAAAAAATTTACGCTAGAAGATCGGTGGATAACCGCTAGAAGATCGGTGGATTTTTCTTTAAATATATCAAGTTAAAACAAGTCAGTATTTTTCAATTTGTTCTTACCAATTGATTGTTTAAATTGTGTTACACTTAAATTGTTCTTACAATAGTCTAAAATTCGTGTTTAGGGCGTCAAAATTACCTTTTGACAAATCGGGGTATTACATTCGAAAGATTCCAAAATAGCGATTTTTTAGGGCGTCAAAAATAGAATTTTTCACGAATTTATAAAAAATATCTAGAGCTAGATTTTGCCAAAGTGCAAAAAAAAGACCCTAGTTATTTTTAAAAGATCTGTATCAGGTAAAAATTTCAGATTTTTTCAAAGACTAGAAAGGGGTTAACTGATACGGGCAACCTTGTAACTTTGCAGTGTAATTTAAAATATCAAGCCAGCGCGATTTCGCGCGAAACTTTTATGAGAACCCTAGGGTGTTGGGAAGTTCCATTCCCCAGGAATTCGGGCCAAAGCCGTTAGCTAATTTTTTGGCCGAACGGGCTTTTAAGCGCTCGATCCGGACACCGGTTCGCGATATTTAGGCGAAAAATCCGTAAAATACTTTTTAGATCAAGAATGAATTCAGGAAGCTTAAAATAGCTTTTTAAAGCACTTTTGATATTTTCTCATGCCAGGGGGCATTTTGGTAATTTGCCACCCCGCGAGGGGTGTTTTGGTAATTTTACGGTGTCAAGTTTTTCAGTCCAGAAATGTAAGTAAAACACCTGAAAGGTTGTTTTGAAGCTGGTTTGATGGGCGTTAGGGTGACAATGAACCCCCGGGGGCATTTCGGTAATTTGCCGCTCATCGGGGGCTATTTTGCTAACTGAACCAGCTTGAAAAATTTCCCGAATGATTTTTAGTTATAGGATAGGGGTGTAAGACACCCAGAAAGTTATTTTGTTCCAGTTGTTCTGAGATGTTTGTTGGGGCGATGGCTGCCAGGGGGTGTTTTGCATACGTAGCGGGGCAATTTTTGTTAACACATCCCCTTTAAAATCTTCGGAGGAAATATTTGGTATATAATTGATGTGATACATTTAAAAAGTAGTAAGCAAAGTGGTTTTGAGGTGTTGGTGGTGTAGCCGCCATCAGGGGGTATATTGGTAAATTGCCACGTTGGCGCTAAATTTTAGGGAACGCGTGTAATTAAGCGTTCGGAGTGATGGGAAGTGAGGAATGGTGTTAATACATTGAAATAACGAGATAATGACTATTGCTAATGCGTTGGTAAGCTAGGTTAAAGATCCAGTTATAGTTTTGGAATGTAAATATTATGGACGCTAAGTTGGTTTACGATTATATTTTGTTCTTATAGATATGGATTTCAACCCCGGACCTCATGATACATCAATCCTATACGATGACGATGACCACGTCGCGAGGCACGTATTTGACGGTGTCGATAGGGGTGTTTTGGAAACAATTCAAAGCACAAGGCACCTCGAAGAGTGGGTACTAAACGAGGAACAAATACAACTATTACACCGTCAAAATTTATCCATGTTCACCGATTGCGGGATTTGGTCTCGACACGACGATTGCCTTATATCCGCTCTAGTTGAACGATGGAGGAGCGAGACGAACTCATTTCACTTCCGGTTTGGTGAAATGACTATTACATTAGAGGACGTCGGATTTATACTTGGAATCCCATGTCACGGCAGACCCATTACTTTGAGCAAAACGTCTGCATCCATAGCGAATATGGCTAGGCAGTATTTTCCGGGAATTCCGAGGGAAGCTCTTACAACAAACGGAATCAAACTTAAATGGCTGAGAGAGCAGTACGGCGTGCTACCGGATGAATACACTCCTCATGATTTCGTGACGTATACGAAGGCATTCCTTCTGTATATTATTGGAGCTATATTACTTCCGACGCATTCGAAAAACACGGTGCATCCGAAGTATATGGTGTTCTTGGAGGATCTTGAGGAGGTATACTCGTATTCGTGGGGTTCAGCTGTCCTTGCGCACCTATATCGAGCACTGCATAAGGCTACGAGAAACGGTGCCAAGTCCATTGCCGCCTGCCTGACTCTATTACAGGTATGAGCATTTATTTTCTTGGTTTGACGTGTCAATATATTCGTGATTAATTACTAATTCCATATAATGTTTGCATTCACAGGTTTGGTCTTACGAGAGGCTACCCACGGGTCGTCCACAACCGCGGGTAGATTCCGATGAGACGTGGCCTAGGGTGTGGGCCTGGGGGCCTACGACCAACCGGAGGAAGAAACGGGTAGACCCTCACCACCATCTAAAGTTCTATCGGGGGAACTAGAGATACTGGATGCATCCCAGGTGACGTGGCAGCCATATGGCAAGGTGATGCATCGTTGGATGAGTGGTGTTGGCAACTTCCGGTGTCGTACGTGCTGGCAGGTTTGGTTCGGGTGCCGCTTATTCACTTCGAAGAATGTGAGTTTCAGATGCCCGATCGAGCTATGAGGCAAGCTGGCTGTCTACAAGGGATACCAAAACCCGCTGTAGACATGCGGCCATACAGGAGTGGTCGAGGGCCGAACTTCGAGGTGGCTGATGCCTTGAATTTGTTGAGGACGAGGTGCAACAGTGGAATACCTGGCAGGAAACATATGATAGCCTTGTATCGCTGAAGCACGACGGCATCAGTACTGAGGAATACTTACAATGGTTTCTCAAGGTGACGCGCACGAGGGTGAATCGCCCTTCCCAGGTGAGGAAGACATCGTATGCGCCACGTGAGGTCTATGACCAGTTCTGGGCATTGGCATTGTAAGTCATGCTAGTGTTGTTTCAATTTTTATTTGCGCACCTTATCGACCATGCCTGAAATGATTAGCCATATTTTCTATGCATGTTTTTTAGGTTGACCAGGGCACTGAGGTGTTCAAGCAGCTGGAGGGGTTTGACTGGTTTGTCGCGCAGGCTCCTGACAATCTCAAGAGGTCCATTGAGAGGTACAAGACTGAAGTTCAAAACTTTAGTCTTGCGTACCGGGGTTACCAAGGGGAGCCGTCTAGTCCCTTGCCTCCTGACGCGTACGACTCTCATCCCCAGAGGGAATTCTGGGAGCCGTCTAGTCGCTTGCCTCGTGACGCGTACGACTCTTTGCCTCAGAGTGTGGTGTGGGAGCTGTCTAGTCGCTTGCCTCCTGACGACTCTTTGCCCCAGAGGGTTATGGGAGCCGTCTATTCGCTTACCTCCTGACGCGTACGACTCTCAGTCCCAAAGTAAAGTGTGGGAGCCGTCTAGTCGCTTGCCTCCTGACGTGTATGACTCTTTGCCCCAGAGTGTGGTGTGGGAGCCGTCTAGTCGCTTGCCTCCTGACGCGTACGACTCTTTGCCCCAGAGGGAATTCTGGGAGTCGTCTATTCGCTTGCCTACTGACGCGTACGACTCTCAGTGCCAGAGTCAGGTCTCCAAGTAGGAATCCAGGCCTCGCGCCCAAGGATTCGGTCGGCTAAAGGACAAGCGACGAAGCCATTGAGGCAGGACAAGCGGGATTGGATCGACCGGCACTACTTTGGGCATGAGCCCGTCGATACAGCAGACTTTCCTCTTGAAACATTCCTAGGTCATGAGGATATGAGAACGTTGGCGCCGGAGACAGATATTTCAAATTTTGTCATGAACGCTTATATAGATCTGCTCCGGATTAGAGAGCTACGTTATAACCACTCTGAATATTTGAAGCTTAACATGTATCCCACTTATTTTTTGGAATTAATGGTGACCAGCATGAGGGGATTCACAGAATGGAGGAGGCAATGGGCAGGCAGAGGTAAGTGGAAACCATCTGGAAACGTGTTAGGCATGTTGAACGCAGACTATCAATGTCACGCTGCTGATGCGAACCTTATCATGATACCTTGTCATCATGCAAACCACTGGTTCCTATTAGTTCTCCATCCAGCGAACAGAGCGGTCCACATATACGATAGCCTAAGGAGGACGGACCTGGACAGCTGCTGGCACAGATGTACAACAAGTACATCACTGCAGTGGTTAGTTTTTATTTTTTGACCTTGGCTCATAGTATATTCTTCTTGTTACATAGGCTTGATTCCTTTTTTATTGTTGGATGCAGACTACTATCCTCTCGCTAGCGTGCCAAGATTTTTCGGGTGAGACCATCACCAGGAATTCGACGGTAGAGCCTTGGACGGTCGTGACGATACAGGACCGACCAAAGCAATATAACAGTCACGATTGCGGGATTTACGTCCTCAAGTACATGGACTACATTGCTCGCTCGGAGGTGCTCAAATATACGTCGTGGACTAGGAAGGATGCCTTGACGTTTAGGTATAGGATAGCCTGGGAGCTGAAAAAGAATCAAGCTAGACGCCTTCATTACCATTATCCTAACTAGCGTGGCTAAGGTACAATGAGCAAAGAACATTGAAAAAAATGTACATAATTTTTCGCAAGCATTGAATTTGGCGCTAAAGTGTGCGCAAATAGGTCTTTCATAGAAAAACCCAAAAAAATAGCGTGGGTTCTTTTTCGCGAAAATACATAAGAATGGGCTAACTAGCGTGCCCGAATGTGCAATGAGTGGAAAAACTGTGACAAAAAAAATTACAACTTTTTTCGGAAGCTATGAATTGGGCCTTAAAGTGTGCCCGAATAGGCCCTTCGTAGGAAAACTCAAAAAATAATGTGTCTCATTTTTCGCCGAAATTCTTACAAATGGGCTAACTAGCGTGCCTGAGGTGCAATGAGCGAAAAAAAGTGACAAAAAAAATTACAACTTTTTTCGGAAGCTATCAATTGGGCCCTAAAGTGTGCCCGAATAGGCCCTTCGTAGGAAAAATCCAAAAAATAATGTGTCTCGTTTTTCGCCGAAATTCTTACAAATGGGCTAACTAGCGTGCCTGAGGTGCAATGAGCGAAAAAAAGTGACAAAAAAAATTACAACTTTTTTCGGAAGCTATCAATTGGGCCCTAAAGTGTGCCCGAATAGGCCCTTCCTAGGAAAACCCAAAAAATAATGTGTCTCGTTTTTCGCCGAAATTCTTACAAATGGGCTAACTAGCGTGCCTGAGGTGCAATGAGCGAAAAAAAAGTGACAAAAAAAATTATAACTTTTTTCGGAAGCTATCAATTGGGCCCTAAAGTGTGCCCGAAAACGGAGTTACCAAAAATATCAATAATCCACAAACCAAATCACAAATTTAAACATTATAAAAGTTCAATTTATACAACTGAAACATTAACCCTAACACTCTTCCTCATCATCGTCCTCCTCGACCATACTGCCAGGTTCGATACCTAACACTTTATAATGGTTTCTCTTGTCATGATCAGTCATCTTATTACACAACGCACACTTTCGTAATTTTTTTTGACCCGTTGCTTCTTCAATCGGATTCTTCATGCGTATTGCTCGTTTTCGCCCTTTTGTTTGAGAAATAATTGGATCAAAAATGTCGTCCTCCTCACCTTGTAGGTCAGTGCCGTCAATGACTGGCTGTTTGGCTCGATTGAATCTACCGGCTGGAGTCGTCCGAGTAGTCGGAGTGTCCACAGTTTCTGGTAATGCCATCCTAAACTGTGCATGCTTAGCCTTATCCCGTGCGGCTGCTTCAACTTGATACCTGTACCCATCAAATGTTGACGCTGCATCCATTGATAAACCGTGCATGATGTTACAAAGGTGATTATATCGCAGCGTCTCAGATTGCTCGAAATCAACTGAAACATTGGGCACGTAAGGAATGTGACCGTGGACTCTATTGGCTTCCTTCGTCCACCGTTCCAAGATATACTGTGGAGGGATTTCACTAGCATTCTTGGCGCTCAAAACCCTCAACGCGTGTCGACAAAGTATACCTTTATGCTCAAACAGTTGACAGTTGCAATTAACCAACCCGGTGTCCTTACAAACTGCTACGGTAAAATGTCGTCTGTTCCTCGGAGCCGACGAAGAGCACGGATTGGCGAAATTCGTCACATTTGTCAAAGCATAAACCTTGATATCTCTGGTGGAATACTCGTGCAACTTTGTCATGCCATATTGATTCGACTTTAGTAGTTCCTCTTGAAACTGTCGAAACATTTCCTTGGTATAGACTTGAGCCGCATGAGCCTCTAAAGGTGAATAAAGTAGTATAGCTCTTTCTTTGTAAACTGTAGCCGCGTCGGCTTCTCTCTCACGGTACAATTGCCTGTCAACGGCTTTCTGCATCTCTAGTACGAACTCCGCTATACTTGAAGACTGGCCTACGTACCCATCAAAGAATGAATTCATAGCTTCGCTTCTCGAGGTCGTAGTCATTCCGGCTGCAAAAAACTTCTTGGTGTAGGCACCGACCCACTGTGTCTTGATCTCATACAACGATTGTAACCATTCATGATTGTGCAAATAGTAGTCATCCATTAACGTGGCCCACCTCTCCTCGAACACGTCTACCGTCAACGATTTCTTCACACATGTATTAAAGTCAGTCTTGAATGACGGATGGTTTGCATATACATTGTGAAGCCGTTCGGGATATTTGTTGCTTATGTGCCATGTGCACAGGCCATGGTGAGTATCTGGAAGGACCTTAGCGATTGCATTTTTCATTGCCAGATCTTGGTCGGTGATGATGGTCTTTGGAGGAATATGATACATTGCTTGAAGCCACGTTTCAAATAACCACGTAAATGACTCCTCCGTCTCATCCCTAAGCAGGGCAAAGCCAAACGAGATTGACTGATAGTGGTGGTTCACCCCGGTGAACGGAGCAAAAGGCATAGAGTACTTATTGGTGCGGTATGTGGTGTCAAACGTCACAACATCCCCAAAATTTTGGTAAGCAGCTCTAGAACGGGGGTCCGCCCAAAATATAGTACTAATGCGGTTCTCATCATCCAGTTGGAGACTGTAGAAAAATCCAGAATTCTCACTCTGAAGGCACCTGAAGAGATCAAGTGTAGTTTGAGAATCACTCTTACCGAAAGACTCTCTCCTCTGAGCACGAAGTTCATTTCGAAGGTCTACTTCGTTGAAACTCAACTTGTCAATCCCCCCAGCCTGGCTTGAGAAAACCCCCATCATCTTAGAAGGTGGAATTTTAGCCTCGGCCATTGTAAAAATTAGTTGTCTGTGTGCCGCGCTTATTTCTCGGTGTTGATGAATTTGACCAATCTTACTAGGGGTCATCAACTGATGATTATGGCTCAACTCCACTCCTGTCACAACCCAATGGTTTTCATTTTTTCGGTGTACTGCATACACATGGGCCTTGCAGCCGGTACCCGGAAATGTGTCCCGTTTTCTTTGTCTTGTTGTCCCTTCGTCACTGATCCGAACGACCGGGGTTACATGCGGTGCTCCTCTATGACACTCAAATAGTCTTGCACAAATTTGATCTGTATTCGCCCGTTTTCTAGTCGTCTTAGTTCTAATACCGAAACCTATCGTTTTCGAATATGCTCTATAGTATGCTTCAACTTCGTCCAGTGTTTGAAAAACTTGACCAACGTAAGGTGGATCAGAACCTTCACAAAAATTATTTCCTCCAGTTGCATCCATATTTATACTGAAATCTAAAAAATAAAAATTATATCATTCTCAACAAGTCATAGAATTAAATAAAAGAAGAATAAAATTTATTTAAACGTAATTGTTGGAAATTTTGTATAATGTAAAATTAGCAAAATAGCCCCCGATGAGCGGCAAATTACCGAAATGCCCCCGGGGGTTCATTATCACCCTAACGCCCCAAATCAGCTTCAAAACAACCTTTCAGGTGCTTTGCTTACATTTCTGGACTAAGAAGTCCTTTGAAAAACTTAACGCTGCAAAATTACGAAAATACCCCTATCGGGGATACGAATTACCAAAATGCCCCCTGGCATCAGAAAATCTGAAAAGTGTTTTGAAACGGGATTTTAAGCTTCCTGAATTCACTCTTTAAAATAACTTTTCAGGTGTCTCACACCCTTTCATGAACTAAAGGTTATTTTAAGCACAAATTTGTGTAATGTAAAATTAGCAAAATAGCCCCCGATGAGCGGCAAATTACCGAAATTCTTCCGGGGGTTCATTATCACCCCAACGCCCCATATGGCGGCTTCAAAAGCACCTCAAAACCGCTTTGCTTACTACTTTTTAAATGTATCACATCAATTATATACCAAATATTTCCTCCGAAGATTTTAAAGGGGATGCGTTAACAAAAATTGCCCCGCTACGTATGCAAAACACCCCCTGGTAGTCATCATCCCAACAAACATCTCAGAACAACTGGAACAAAATAACTTTCCGGGTGTCTTACACCCCTATCCTATAACTAAAAATCATTCGGGAAATTTTTCAAGCTGGTTCAGTTAGCAAAATAGCCCCCGATGAGCGGTAAATTACCGAAATGCCCCCGGGGGTTCATTGTCACCCTAACGCCCATCAAACCAGCTTCAAAACAACCTTTCAGGTGTTTTACTTACATTTCTGGACTGAAAAACTTGACAACATAAAATTACCAAAACACCCCTCGCGGGGTGGCAAATTACCAAAATGCCCCTGGCATGAGAAAACATCAAAAGTGCTTTAAAAAGATATTTTAAGCTTCCTGAGTTCATTCTTGATCTAAAACGTATTTTACGGATTTTTCGCCTAAATATCGCGAACCGGTGTCCGGATCGAGCGCTTAAAAGCCCGTTCGGCCAAAAAATTAGCTAACGGCTTCGGAATGGCCCGAATTCCTGGGGAATGGAACTTCCCAACACCCTAGGGTTCTCATAAAAGTTTTGCGCGAAATCGCGCTGGCTTGATATTTTAAATTATACTGCAAAGTTACAAGGTTGCGCGTATCAGTTAACCCCTTTCTAGTCTTTGAAAAAATCTGAAATTTTTACCTGATACAGATCTTTTAAAAATAACTAGGGTCATTTTTTTGCACTTTGGCAAAATCTAGCTCTAGATAGTTTTTATAAATTCGTGAAAAATTCTATTTTTGACGCCCTAAAAAATCGCTATTTTGGAATCTTTCGAATGTAATACCCCGATTTGTCAAAACGTAATTTTGACGCCCTAAACACGAATTTTAGACTATTGTAAGAACAATTTAAGCGTAACACAATTTAAACAATCAATTGGTAAGAACAAATTGAAAAATACTGACTTGTTTTAACTTGATATATTTAAAGAAAAATCCACCGATCTTCTAGCGGTTATCCACCGATCTTCTAGCGTAATTTTTTTTTGTTTGTACGTAGGTGAGATAGGGAGAATGAGGAGAGTGGAAGAAATGATTCGGGGAGGAAGGATTTTATAGAGAGAAAAGTGAGAGAGGAAGAGAAGAAAGAAGACGGACAAGTCCGTGAGTGAACAGCAGGGAGGGGGAGGGGGGAATGACACGTGGGGGTGGGGGGTAGGGTGGTAATGACACGTGGGGGAAGGGGGGGTTCACGGGTGGGGGAAAGGACATAGGGGTAGGGGCCACGGGGTGGGGGGCAAGGGGGTCACGGATGGCATTAATGCCCAACCGTAACTCCTACATGCGGTTGGCATTAATGCCAACCGCATGTAGGAGTTGCGGTTGGGCATTAATGCCAACCGTGGCTTCTTTATGTGGTTGGTGTCCTTTGATTTCTTTTCTCCTCTCATGATATTTTCACCATTTCCTCGTGCCATTTTTGCCATTAATGCAGCGCCCGTACGCCTTCCCAACCGCTGCTCTAAACCGCGGTTCGGTGGATAAATAAAAAATTTTTCACCGGTAGATGTGGATCGGCCCCCATATATATATATATATATATATATATATATATATATATATATATATATATATATATATATATATATATATCAAGGTTGAATATATATAAAAAAGGGAGAGAAATAAAAAAATCAGGAGAATAGTGGAGAGAGAGGCGCTAACCCTAATTCTCCTTCAACGTCGGCGCCGTCTCGGATCATCCCTTTCCCAATTTTTGGCTGCACCAGTTTGCAGCCTTCATCGTTGCTATGCTCAACTCCATACCCGGCACCTCGCGCCTCCTTTGGAGGCACCGCCCACCGCCACCATCTAGCTGTCTTGGTTTGCCATCGCCAGCCACACCCAATCACCGAAGAAAAATGTCGGCTATATATATTATCAGATGCTGCGATCGTCACCAAATGACCACAACCAGTGGTGTCACCTCCACGCCGCTACTGTCATGGCGTCGCAGCCACAATGATGACCAACGGTAACAACTCCGATGGAGACGATGGATGTCGTGGCCAATGGAGGTGATGGACGCGGTGGGTTGTGGGGTTCATGAGAGTTGCAGCAAATCGAGCACAATGCTGATGAAAGAGATGAAGTTCAAAATTAGGTGGGTTTTATACCCAGCAAAGAAATTAAGCAATCTGTTGCTAGTAAGGCTCAAAGCCTCGACCTTATTAAAGAGCAATCTGAGCCCCGCGTGAAAAGAGGTTCGGAAAAGAGCTTGGAGATCTTTTCGGAAATGGACCTAGTTTTTATAGTCTTGGCCCTAAAAAAAAAAGAAACCTAACCAAACACCCCAAGTTCCATGGACTTTTGGAAAACAAAAAAAATTGAGCCAAAAAAGAGTAAAAAAAAAGGGCTGTCAAACGGCCCCTAAGTGTATTAGAATGTCGAGAGCAAGATAGACAGCTTGAGTTGTGTGTAGAAAAAAGTGAGGAAGAGGTCTCATTTTATAGTTGAAGAAAAAGAGCTGTTGAAAATTTGTTACAGAGAAATAAATTTAAAATTCATTTCAGAATAAAATGCTATAGTAAAAATATGACCGTTGTGTAATAAAAGATTCGCAAATTTTAAAATTTTGTATCTCCCCCACTTGTCCTTCCCCCTTACTCGTGCGAGTCTTTGACTCAAGTACATCTTCATATACTCCTTAAAGTTCTTTACAATAACCAATGTGGGACAAGAACTTTCTGACAGTTTAAGTATGTAAGAAAATTTTCACTTGCCATTTTCAAGCAATGTGAGACTAAAGCACTTTGTGGTTTTACTCAAAACTTCAATATTTTTTTAAAACCAATCTTCAAAAGAAAAAAGAATTTTTTGTTAAAATACTTTAACAGGTTCAAGCCTTCGAAAATGGTACAAGTAGTTTATAGTGTCGCTTAGTTAGGGGTGCCTGCCTTCGACATCATTGCGATTTTTGGCTTTTAGTTTGCAAGAATATAAAAACCAAACCATCTTTTACTTTTCACTTTTTACAGATATGTGTGTGTAGTAACAATGGTGGCATGGGGCAGCGGTGGTGGGTTGAGGTTTAGGTTAGTGAAACTTGAAGGTTCAAGCTCAAACAAAAACCAAAAATCAAAACAATAAACACAAAACTCGAAAGTTGAATTCTCTTAAATAAGCCCATGTTGACGACTGGTTTAAAAGATTGAGTATAAGTGTGTGTGTGTATATATATATATATATATATATATATATATATATATATATGTGTGTGTGTGTGTGTGTGTGTGTCTGCTGCTGCTACAGTGCTGCTACCCCAATTGCTCGTTGCTCGATGTTTTGTTGTTTAGCTTAGTGATTTAGGGCATATAAAATCTAAATCATTGAGCTAAACAGCTAAACATTGTTTGGGGCATATAATTGCTGGGGATTGAAAATTCTAAAAGGCTATGAATTCCTTCACTCTAACTACCTTCCTTTCAGTTCTGCGCAACATCTTATTTTTGCGTTCCTGTTTTGCTCAATAAACTTGATCACTCCAGAGTCCAGACCCAATCATCCCCCAAAAACAGTTGACAAAGGCATTGTTTACAGCAACTAATTCAGCCCACGATTCTATTGATATTCTTTGCGTTAAAACTCCAATTCTCCTAGCCTTTCTGTAAACTGTTTAACCTGAACTTTATACCAACTTTTGGCAATAGCAGAAAAGTAAGAAAGCACACGAGTTTAAGAAAGGGAAGGGGAATTCTTAGGGAATCATACCCACGAAGAGATGCATCACCCATTGAGTAACAAGTCAAACTAAGAGAAGATGCTTAACCTATTCTGGTAATAAGTAATTAGTAATTAGGTCTAAGTTGTCAATAAAAGAAAAAAAATTAGTTACATTATCCATAGCGGGCTAAGATTTGGGGGTCAGGAAGATCTTGTTTAGCATTATTCTCGGTGTAAGTCTTATGGTTAAAGATACTCTGCTCCGTTGAAACTAGCTAACTTTTGCTTGCACATCCTGTTTAGAGTGTTTTACTTGATTGGCTAGTACTTGCACTTAAACCATGGTTTTTGGCTTGTGCCTTATCAACTCGTTGGTGATATTGGTTATGTTTTTATACTTATTTTTCACGTTATTAGTTTTTGTATTATTCTAAGGTTTTTAAGCTAATTTTAGAATCAATATAATTCAATCTCAGGAATATACATGTCGAACGCAAGCAGCGATACAAAGGACCCAGCTTGGAAATATGGACGTACGGCTAATCCGAGCGATAAAAATGCAGTCACTTGTAATTTTTGTCAAAAAATTACAAGGGGTGGTATTTATCGACATAAGCAACACCTTGCTGGTGGTTATAGAAACACTTCAACATGTCGAGAGTGCCCAGAACATGTAAGAAATGAGATGAAAGAATTGCTACATTCTGTCAAGGAAAAGAAAGAATTAGCTAAGTGCATCCCGGATTTTGATAGCGTTTTCAATGATGAAGAAGAAGACGAGGACAATGAAGTAGTTGAGATATCTAGAAAGAAGGGAGTTTCATCCAGCGGGAGTTCTTGTCAACCTCCTCATAGGAATCCAAAGGCTAAGGGCCCAATTGAAGTGTACTTCACCCCGGACCCGGAAGAGGTAGTGAGAAAGAGAAAGATGAAGCAATCCACAGTTTTTGAAAATGAAGAAGCAAAAAAGGAGATGAGAAATCGGGCTTGTGGTGCAATAACAAGATTTTTTTTATGATGTGGGGATTGCATTCAATGCCGTGAACTTTGATAACTTTTCGGCTATGGTTGAGGCTATTGGGCAATATGGTCCGGGTTTAAAGCCACCGAGTTATCATGAGATTAGGGTTACCCTACTGCAGAAAGAGGTGGATAATACGCATAAGTTGATGAAGGATCATGAAGAAGAGTGGGAGAAAAGCGGTTGCTCGATTATGTATGATGGATGGAAGGACAAGAAAGAAAGGACTTTATTTAACTTTTTAGCGAATAGTCCTAGAGGAAGTTTGTTTCTTGAATCCGTTGATGTTTTTGAATATTCGAAGACTGAAGACTTAATATATGACTTGATTAAGAAGACCGTTGACAAGGTCGGGCCAAAGAATGTGGTTCAAGTTGTCATTGACAGTGCCTCGAACAACGTCAAGGCAGGTTAGTATACTTTAACATATAGTATAGCTCAAGTAACTTAATTTTTAATATATACAATATTATTAGCTAATAGATACTTCAACATTTAATTTTTCAATCTATTTGCAATTTTGCATGATAGGCAAGTTATTGAAGCGTGATTATCCACACCTATTTTGGACACCATGTGCTGCGCATTGCATTGACACGATCTTAGAGGACATATTTAAGTTACCTAAGACGAAGTCAACATTTCAAAAGGCTCTTACTTTGAATGGTTATATATATAATCGCTCGGGTTTTGTAAACTTGTTAAGGAAATTTGCAAAAAGAGAGTTGCTCAGGCCTGGCAAAACGAGGTTTGCTACTGCCACTATCACTTTGTCAAGAATTTATGAAGAGCAAAATAACTTGAAAAAATATTTACGTCGGAAAAGTGGGGCAATAGCAAATGGTCAAAGGATATACAAGGCAAAAGAGTGGCAAAAATAGTATTAATGCCTTCATTGTGGAATAATGTTGTGTATACATTAAAGGTAGCATGCCCTCTTATTCCGCTACTTAGATTGGTTGATGGTGAGAAAAAACCTCAAATGGGTTACATTTACAAAGCTATGGATAAAGCTAAAGATGCTATTGCAAGTGCTTTCCATGTGAACGAGTTGAAGTACAAGGAGATTTTTGAGATTATTGACAGTAGATAGAGTATTCAACTCCATCGTCCTTTGCATGCTGCTAGTTATTTCTTGAACCCTGAGTATGACTACTCAACCCCAGACATTGAGAGTGATGAAACTGTTATGACGGGTTTGTATGATTGCATTCAAAGGTTGAATCCTGATATGGTAGTACAAGATGCAATTGACAATGAGTTGAGTAAGTATAAAAGAGCGGAGGGTTTATTTGGGAATCCCATGTCAAAGAGGATGACAGATAGAAAAGCACCATGTATTATTTTTTTTGTTTTATAGCACTCATTATGATATGTAAATTAATGAATAGTTACATCACTTATTAGTTTTGCAATCTTCATGCATTGAATAGCGGAATGGTGGGCTTCATACGAGTCATCAACGCCTTACTTGCAAAAGTTTGCAATAAAGGTTTTGAGTCTCACTTGTAGTGCTTCTGGCTGTGAACGTAACTGGAGCGTTTTTTTAGCATGTAAGTCTAAATCTAGTAGTAAAGTTTTACGCTAACATTCATATTTATTTCTTATGCAATGACTACTAATCAATTTGTTTACTGTACTTTACAGCTTCATAGCAAGAAAAGGAATAGGCTTGAACAAAGTCGCTTGAATGATTTGGTGTTTGTGAAATACAATAGAACGTTAAAGCGGCGATACAATTCGCGCGACACGATTGATATTGTATTGGATAATATCAATGAAAGTAATTAGTGGTTGCTTGGGAGGTCTGATGAAGATGCAGATGAAGACGGTGACAACATGTTTGAAAGTGACCCTTCAGGTGGCACGGGGCCGAACTACCATTCAAGGTCAACAGCAAGAAGGCCGTCATCAGATAGGGCTGCAACGTCAACTATATTTAGTTTTTCAGTCCACGTGGTTGACGAAGAAGATGAAGTTAAGGAGGAGTCTCTACTAAACTTAGAGCCTATGATTCCATTTGAAGAATGCGTTGTTGCCTTGACCCTTAGCGATGATGAAGACGGTTGTGGTGTTATGTTCACTTAAATTTTAGTGATTTGCTATGATTCAGTAGATTTAAGACTTTTCTAATGTTGAAAGCTTGTTATATTATGATGTTAAGATATTTTAAACTTTTTCTAATGTTTGGAAGTTTATTAATTATCATGTTTTGGATTTTTTTTACTTAATTTTATTGTTTTAATGCACAATTATTTATTTTAATATTGCGCCTTACTTTGAAAAAGCGCGCTCCTGCGCCTTTCGCAAGGCTCCAAGGACCTTTTGCGCTTTAGTGCACCTGTGCCTTTAATAACACTGATACGAAGTAACTTTGAAGACAATATTCATGAAAATGAAAACGAGCTACGTTTCACTTACAAAATGACAAATTTTAGTAAAAGAATTCATTTGTAAATGCACCGGAACGGGGACAAAGATAAGGCATAAGCAAAGAAAGATATTAAAAAAAAAAAAAGTAGCTTGGGATAAGAAACAATCTAATAGGAGAGGCAAACTAGAGCAAACTTGATGAAAACAATAAGACAAACCAAAGATTTTACATAATTAACAATACAACTTCACTCTTTAGCTAGCTAGGCTTTTGCTGGTTTCTTTATTATTTCTTATTTCCCATGGAAGCAGTAATCAAATTTTATACTCCCCAAGCAACAAACTTTGAACCAACCATGAGTTCCAATTCCAAACTCAACATGTTGAACCGTGGGCTGCCTTAACTCCCCCCGCAGTTACAGAGTAGTATTTTATGTTGAAATAGTAGGAGCTGGGACACTGTGCAACACCACCGTCTCAACCGTGAGTCCTGGTCCGAAGCCAAACAGAACACCCCACTCCAACCCGTCTCCGGTGGTGGCCTTCCCTTCCTCGATCGACTTCTTTCTCAACTCATCCAGAATGAACAGCACGCACGCGCTGGACATGTTCCCGTACTCGCTCAGCACGTGCCTTGTCGGTCTCAGCTTCTCCTCCTTGAGTCCCAGCTTTGCCTCCACCTGGTCCAGAATCGCCGGACCACCCGGGTGAGCGATCCAGAACAACGAGTTCCAGTCGCTGATTCCAATCGGCGTAAAAGCTTCTTTCAGCGACTTCTCGATGTTCTTCGATATCAACCCGGGCACATCCTTTAGCAGATGAAATGTGAGCCCCACTTCGCGCAAGTGTCCATCTATTGCACCGTCGGAGTCCGGCAGAATGGTTTGCGCCGCAGACACCAGTTGGAACAGCGGGCGCTCGACGGAGACATCGGGGTCGGCGCCTACGATCACGGCGGCAGCACCATCACCGAAAAGAGCCTGCCCAACGAGGGAGTCCAGATGGGTGTCAGAGGGTCCACGGAAAGTGACGGCGGTGATTTCGGAGCAGACGACTAGGACGCGTGCACCGGCGTTGTTCTCGGCGAGATCCTTGGCCAGGCGGAGGACGGTGCCGCCGGCGAAGCAGCCCTGTTGGTACATCATGAGCCTCTTGACGGAGGGGCGGAGGCCGAGGAGCTTGGTGAGCTGGTAGTCGGCGCCGGGCATGTCGACACCGGAGGTGGTGCAGAAGACGAGGTGGGTGATCTTGGACTTGGGCTGGCCCCACTCCTTGATGGCCTTGGCGGCGGCTTCCTTGCCGAGCTTGGGGATTTCGACGACCACCATGTCCTGGCGGGCATCGAGGGATGGGGCCATGTAGGCACACATGTTGGGGTTCTCTTTCAGAAGCTCTTCCGTCAAGTGCATGTAACGTTTCCGGATCATGGATTTCTCGCCTGTACGTAGTAGATCCCACGTAATTGGGTTATCATCATCAAATAATTCACGTGGAACAAACATAAGTACGTACGTAAAGGGACTAGATATGCAACATATAGGATATACATGATTGTTGATAGACATTCCACCAAAAGAACAATTAAACTCGATCGATCTACTAATGAATGTTCAAATCTTTCGGATACATATAGCGTGTTTCGATGCATGCACTTGATGCTACTTTAAACATATGGGACACATCTTCCTGGCTTCAATTCTTCTGTTTGAAAGCAAAAGAGCGACATGTTTCTCAAGTCGATCATCCATCTGAACACGTACAATTTACATACATATCCAGATTCTTGATTATGAATGAGGTACTAATGATTAATTTAAGGATTCCGAATGACAGGAC
The DNA here is from genome assembly GCA_033070095.1 of Escallonia herrerae. Lineage (NCBI taxonomy): Eukaryota > Viridiplantae > Streptophyta > Magnoliopsida > Escalloniales > Escalloniaceae > Escallonia > Escallonia herrerae. The sequence continues at coordinate 851,131 of JAVXUP010000083.1, forward strand.
GATATTAATGGAGGTACGTAGCTAATGGAGTAGCACTAGTAAATGATTCAAGTGATGCGGAAATGAGAAGTGAAGTGAAAGACGAGGAGGGAGGAGGGGAGGACATACACATGCGCTTGAACTTCTCCTTCAACTCCACCTTGTGCTCGCTGTCGGTGATGCGGAAGTAGTAGTCGGGATAATCAGCCTGGTAGATACAGTTAGGAGGAGTAGCGGTGCCAATGGCGAGTACATTGGCGGGGCCTTGAGCACGCTGAGCCCTTCGGATTTCCTCTACCGAAGCCATCAGATCGAGTGAAAAGCTCCGACGGATGGATTCAGATATCTCCGGTGGTGATGGAGATTTTAGTTTGCTTTGGCCTTTGGTGTTGCCACTGGTAGGCAGGCTAGTGTTTATATATACAGAGAGAGAGAGACAGACAGACAGACACAAGGATGACTGGAGGACGAGGAGGGGTGTTAGGTTGAATGGGCGGGTAGATGAAAGCCACGTGCACAGCGGGTGGGGTGGGGAGGTAGGCATTCCAAATAACGGTACAGATGCTGCCACACCCACTCATCTATCCCTCCTTTCCTTCCCTTTTACTTCCCTCTCTTTTGTTAATTTTTTTTATGCAGATTAAGAATTTAAATGATGTATTATGTATTTTTAAAAAAAAATTAAAAAAAAATAAAACCAGAGAGTGAGAGAAATTATTAAATGTGGAGTTAGAATTGAATTAAAAAGTATAAGAAATTAGATTAAGAGAAAGAAAATTAGCCGATTGAAATTTAAATATAGATAGAGAAATAAAATAAACATATAAAAAATACTTAAATTTTTTTAATTTTAAAAATGAATAATTTTTATGAGAAGAGATTAAAAAAAGAATTGACCGATACTAATGAGATGGAAGGAGTATGACTTTTTCCGATATTGCTCGCGTCAGTCACACAACCGCACGCCCATTCAATCGTAAATGGGCCCCTCAGACTCCCACACTCACGCTTCAATATTCTCAAATCTCTTGATAAAAACAAAAAAAAAACAATATTCTCAAATCTCAACCATCATTCAAACTCTTCCCAATCCCAATAACTGGAGACAGTAGCAGTAGCACATTCAAAGAAAAGCCCATCCGTGCACCAACTTTATTAGCTTTATATAAATAAACGAAACCTCCCCCTCACAAAAACAAAAGCACGAAGGCAACTAAAGCCAAATGCCAATGTTCTTCAAATTTCAAGTTTGACCTAATGATCTTGTTATGCCGGGTTTGTGACATTCCTACAATACAACCGAAATTTTTGTTCGGCTATCTTTTCATTTAGTATTTACCCGTACCTTAATTTTGATATTTATCTCAACTAGTTCGCTTTTACTTACTCTGAAAGTCACAATTATAATTATAATTCTCGTCTCAAAAATAGGAATTGAAATCTCATATGGCATGGCATTTAAACACTGAAGTTTTAGCTAAACGCACAGTAAAAGCAAATGATTGACTTGCTTGATGCTTAAGGTACAACAAATTAAGTTCACTGTTCTTGTCTATTTTTGTACTTTTAAACGAACTGGATGAAAGCACGTACGTTGCACCAAAATGCACACCTTTCACAAAAAATGATGTTAATTTGATTATCTTTAAGCGTGAATATATATATATATATAGGGAGCTGATCCGTTGATAGCGCTAGCAAAATGGGAGATCTTGCTAGCGCGATCTGACCGTCCATCCCGAAGGGATGAACGGCCCAGATCGCGTATTTTTGCGGCGCTGTCAGCGGTCCGCTACACTGTCTAGCGGACGACACTTTTTACCGTTTTGCCCCTGCACCCCCTCCGCTACACTGTCTAGCGGAGCACATAATCGAAGCCCACGTGTCTGTCGTCCGCTAGACAGTGTAGCGGACGACTGACATAGTCAACACGACTGTTACTTTGTCATTATCTTACCGTCCGCTAGACTGTCTAGCGGACTGTTTTTCCCTTTCTTTACTCCGAAACCCTTATTCATTCCTTCTAAACTGCTATTCATTCCTTCTTCTCACAATTCTTCTAGCGGTGTTGGCAAGTAGATCGGCGCAATTTCTTCTCAAGAAATCCTTTATTCGACGAATCAATCACGTAACTTCACAAACCAATCCTTTATTTGTTCATAATCTAGAGTTGTTATCGCGGCTTATGCATGATTTTGAATGTGTGCGAAACGCTGCATTGTGCTAGCGTTTGTCAATGTATCTATACATATATATATATATATATATATATATAGATTATATATGTGTATTGCGTATTCTTTATAATGTGATTTCACTTGTAAAATCCCATTCCCGTGTCTGTTTGTATCTATGTACATTGCATATACACAGCATGTGAACTTATGTGAGTATTATCTGATCACATGCTAGCGTTGACTGTGCTAGCGTTGTATGTTTGAGAATGTTTACGCTTCCAACCTTGCCGTTTTGCATAATTTCAGTTGCGAAAAATGGATTTCAACCCTGGACCAGAAGATCCGTCCGTATTATACGACCAAGCAAACCATATCAGTACGCTCATATGGGATGGTGGAGTAAGATACTTATTTTATCAACTTTGTTATTCTTGGGAACGTTGTATATCGTTTAATTTGCTTAAATTGTATTTATTAATTCGTAGGAAAGAGCACTTCTCAACACGGTAGAAGTATCCGATAATTTTAAAGAATGGAAATTGAACAGAACCCAGAAAAGATTACTGCGTGGGATTGGGTTTGGATTTTCACGCGTGGGCAGATCTTTCAACAACTTGACCGGCACTTAATAGGTGCCCTTGTTGAAAGGTGGAGAAGTGAAACGAATACGTTTCACTTCCCTCTCGGAGAGCTGACAATTACCCTAGAAGATGTAGGGTTCATCTTAGGGTTACCGGTGACGGGGCGGCCGGTAATAGCTCCTCCGTCGGAAGCAACGAATAAGAGGACCGCTAGGGACTTCTTTACTTCGATACCCCAGGATCAATTTAGCACTGGGGGTATCAAGTTGAAATGGTTGGTAGATACCTACAAGGTTCTGCCGGATAACTACACGGATCAGATGCTTGTGCTGTACACACAAGCTTTCCTCTTGTGGGTGATGGGGGCAATTCTGTTCCCAACAACGTCGAAGAATACCGTCAGCGTCAAATATTTACCGTTGTTGGGTAACCTGCTGGAGGTTGGGGATTATGCCTGGGGAGCCGCAACTCTTGCGTACCTCTACCGAGCATTGCACAAGGCAACGAGGCCCGACTCCAAAGCGATATGTGCATGTCTCTCGCTATTGCAGGTATATCATACAATTCTTGATTACTCGCTCGTTTCTTTTTTTTTTGGGTTGAATTGACAATAAAATTTGACGATACTTTATTTAATTTGTCTTTGCTCTCAGGTGTGGTCTTATGAACACCTTGCTACCGGCGCACCCACGCGTAGGGACGGAACCGATAATGTGTGGCCTCGGTTGTGCGCCTGGGAGTACAGTCGGAAGGACAGCCACTACCAGAGGAGAGACGATCCCCATCACAACATTACGTACTATCGGGGGGAGCTCGACTCGTTATCTCCTGGCCAGATGCGATGGGCACCGTACAAACATTTGGCGCGACGGGTGGGAGAGTCGTTCGTCTTCACGCTCTCTGGGTTGCAACGCACACCCCTGATCCACTTCGAGGTCGCAGAGTGGCAGCTGCCAGATCGCGCTATGCGCCATTTTGAGTGCCTGCAGGGGTTGCCAGCAGGCGCGCCGGATATGAGGCTTAACAGGAACCCACCGGGTGTCCCTCGGTTTGGCAAGGCAAATGCGCACGACTTGTGCGCACGAGAACTTGAGGTTTGGGAATCCTGGCAGGACACGCTGGCGGCCATTGTGTCGGAGCCTGACCCCGTGATCAGTATCGAACAGTACAATGGGTGGTACTACCGCATCACCCGGAGGAGAGTAGCTCCAGTAAGGTTTGAACGCGGGGAGAAGTACCACCCTAGGGGTCAGATCGATGAGCACATGGCATACAATCTGGTAAGTTGGCCAATAAGTGCTTTAATTGAACTTGATGATTCTAACTGTGTATGAAGTTACTTATTTATTATCTCTCTGGATGTAGGTTAATGCCTCGTTCGCCTTCTTCCAGAAGTTGCGCGAGCGGAAGGATTTGGTGGATGCAATGGGCGAGGAGCTTCGCCAACAGGCTGATGCGTTGGCGTATGGCTGCGGGAATTTTTTACACCAAGCATCGGGCCAGCCTTCCGGCGTCAGCCCGGGAATGGGTTATCCGGGGTGGCAGCCCCCATATGTGAGCGAGGGATACACCGATCCCTCGGGACAGACTTCGGGAGTGAGCCAGGGATATGGTGGTCCCTCTGTACCGGGAATGGGTGGTGATTGGGGACAGCCAAGCACCATGGGCCAGGCTCAAGCGCCGTGGGAAGACTACAGTGTGCCCTCCTTCTCTTTGCTATTGGACTCGGAACCCCAACCCTTCTCTCAGAGTCAAGTCACGCAAGACTGGGGTTTCGGACACATCAGTCTGTCGGAGACACTGCCCATTGTCCCGTGGGCAGGACCATCTACTGCCGAAGGAGGGCAATATCCCCCGGTCGACCCCCCGGAAGGAGTGCAATATCCCCCCGTCGACCCCCGAGGGCAATATCGCAAAGGGCATCCAGTGAAGCCCCTAAAGCCGCATAAATGCCAAATAATCAGAGAGCGTTATTTTAGCGGCTTCCCCCGGGACAAAGCGTTGTATAGTGTGAATCATCCGGAGGGCATGGATTACACTTGCGAGTGGGGAGAAATGGCCTCCCTGGCTCCGGGGAGTTGGTTAGACAACGGTGTCATCTCCACATACGTGGAGATTCTGAAGGAAAGGGGTCGGGAGCGGCTGAACGAGTACCCGGCTGTTTTTTTGGTTGATGCCTTTTTTCATAGCCTCCTAGTGTCTGAATGGCATGAGTGGGTCGAGCAAAGGCGGAAGAAAAAGTTGAGCCAGTGGAGACCGTCCGCTAACCTACGAGCGTATCTTGCTAGGGATAGTCCAGTGAGCGCAAGTGTTGCCGACGTGTTTCTAATCCCATTTTTAGGGGAAAGCCACTGGTACTTGGTTTGCTATGAACCGGTGGAGAAAGTCGTATCGGTGATCGACAGTCTCCACGACGATACCGCCTTTATGCCTGTGCTGCAGATGTACAAAGCCCAGTTGGATTCAATGGTAATATTACGATTGTTGTTTAACAGTTATTGTAACTTGGCATAAATGTTAACTCGTGTCTTACGCCGTTTTATGTTTCTTGCAGAATATATTTTGTGCAATGGTCAATGGTATCCGTGGTAACCCTGTACCGGCGCGGCCAAAGCTCGATTGGCGCTTGAAGAAGAGGAGGCCCAAGCAACGTAACACTTCGGACTGCGGCGTTTTCCTTTGCATGTACATGGATTACATTTGCCGGTCCGAGAGCCTCAAGGCGGCGGTGTGGAGCCAAGCAGAAGTAGACACCTTTAGATATAGAATGGCTTGGCAAATTATGAAAGGCCGGCCTAGAGCGGTTAGGTTTATTGTAAATCCGGCTAATGCCGAGAATCCCTCCCAACATGATTCCCCCAGTTGACATTGTACCATTACACTTTATTTTTTTTAATAAACTATGATTATTTAGAAAGCTCTCATTGATTTGTGTTGAAGATTATTGATTGATTGTTTTGTCTGATTTCCGTTGAAGATGATTTGAGTTTGGTTGAATGAAAAGCAAAATCTGTCCGTTAGACAATGTCGCGAAAAAGTGTGGGGGAAGTGAATTTTCCAAGTGTTGTGAGGCAATCTGCTGGCCCGTCCGCTAGACAATATCGCGGACGGTGGGGGTGGGGAAAAAGGCATTCTGCTGGCCCGTCTGCTAGACAATATCGCGGACGGTGGGGGTGGGTAAAATTTTCCAAGTGTTGATATAAGGCATTCTGCTGGCCCGTCCGCTAGACAATGTCGCGGACGGTGGGGGTGGGTAAAATTTTCCAAGTGTTGATATAAGGCATTCTGCTGGCCCGTCCGCTAGACAATGTCGCGGACGGTGGGGGTGGGGAAAATTTTTCAAGTGTTGATATAAGGCATTCTGCTGGCCCGTCCGCTAGACAATATCGCGGACGGTGGGGGTGGGGAAAATTTTCCAAGTGTTGATATAAGGCATTCTGCTGGCCCGTCTGCTAGACAATATCGCGGACGGTGGGTGGGGAAAAAGGCATTCTGCTGGCCCGTCCGCTAGACAATATCGCGGACGGTGGGTTGGGAAAAAAGCATTCTGCTGGCCCGTCCGCTAGACAATATCGCGGACGGTGGGTGGGGAAAAAGGCATTCTGCTGGCCCGTCCGCTAGACAATATCGCGGACGGTGGGTTGGGGAAAAAGCAATCTGCTGGCCCGTCCGCTAGCGTTATGCAGTTTTAATAAATTGGCGTCCGAAGACAATGTATCTCAAACGGCACAATTAAGCGAGAAAAAATTTGGAAACATAATGAACATGTATACAATAAATTTGGTTATTATTAATAAATTAGGGTTCACATTGGGGGAAATAAATTTTTTCACAAGCGCTCCGATCAAAGATTACAACTTGAAAATCCCACCACCCAAGGTGTTCAAACACTACAAAGTTCCCGAGTTCGAGGCCATGCTGGCGCACGAAGACGTTCCAACCCTCTGCGAATTGCTTTTTTTGGGGTCGGCCGGGCTTCAGCTTGATTTCAACCTGCCAGGCCCCCTTGCGGCTATATAATCTTGAACTGTCATGAATTGTTGTAAATTGATTGGTAAAGGCTTCCGGTATGTCCTAACAAACACAATACAAAAAATAGGTTAGTTTTTAACCAAAAGATCAAACTTTTAACACACGAAAATACAGAGAAAGAGGGATGGGCTACAAGTTCATTCTCAAATCCCGGCATCATGACTTTGAAAAAGTGTTTGCCTGCTAGGTGCAAGTTGCCAATAAAATCGTAGGTGGTCTCCGATCCAGAAGCCATCGAGGTCGGCGATGAGGGGAGGACGGTGGTGTCGCCGGAGATGTGGGTCGCCGTAGATGGGGTAGCGGCTTGGGTTAGATGTTTCGAGAGAGATAGAGAATATAGCGGACTGATAAAAGCTGTATAGCGGACTGATAAAAGCTGTTGCCCATTTTGATTAATAAGTAGAGTTAGAGGTCCGCTACATTGTATAGCGGACATAAATGAAGACCAAAAGTTTTTCTGCGATGACGTCCGCTACATTGTATAGCGGACATAAATGATGTCCAAAAGTTTTTCTGCGATGACGTCCGCTACATTGTATAGCGGACATAAATGAAGACCAAAAGTTTTTCTGCGATGACGTCCGCTACATTGTATAGCGGACATAAATGATAACCAAAAAATTAGGACTATGCATATCCGTCCGCTACATCAGAAAAAATAATTCCGGTATTCGGTTGAAAAATTATTAGAAAAAATTATTACAAATGTCAAACTTATATAAAAATTATTACAAATGTCAAACTTATACAAAAAATTAAAGGTCCACTGCAGCTTGTCCGTCCTCATCTTCGGCGTCATCTTCTGCCCCATCTTGCAAACCCCCGGGACTTATCCCCAATGCCTTGTAATGGTTCCGCTTGTCGTGGTCGGTCATTTTGTTGCACAATGCACACCTTCGCAGCTTTTTAGGTTGAGTTGCCGTTTCAATTGAGCTTTTCATTCGCGTAGATCTCTTGCGGCCTTTCGTTTGCGATATAATTGGATCCAACGGCCGGATATCATTGTCGCCTTCCTCCCCCGGCTCGTCATCTTCGGATTCCGTCGTAGGCTCGGTGTCAACCGCATTGGTGACTGAAGCTGCTTCCAACTGGTCGACGATGGGCTCTTGCTGCTGAGCTACATCGAGGAGATGTTTATAACCGACCATTGTAGCAGCAGCCTTTACGGACAAACGGGTGAACATCGTCACCAGATGATTATACCACAACGTCTCTGATTCTTCAAAGTCAGTATACGGGTGCTCCGGAAAGGAAATGGTACCGTGCAACCTGTTTGCACCTTTCGTCCACCGTGGCAAGACGTATTTATCGGGGATTGTCCTGATATTCTTCTGGGTGAAAAACCGCAGAATGTGTCTACACAGGATGCCATGGAACTCAAACTTCTTGCAAACACACGTCACCGAGTCCGTCAATGTGTCGTGGCTCACCGTATAAATTCTGCGCAGCTTCTCAGGGACGAGGTCATTCACGAGCGAATAAACCTTGTACTCACGCGTAGACATTTCTGCCACCTTGTTTATACTGTATCGTCCCGATTTTCGCAGCTCTACTTGGTATAGCAAGAAGATCTCCTTCGTATAGACTTTGGCACCGTTCAGCTCCAGCGGGGTCTCTAGCAACCTTCTCCTTTGTTTGTACGTTGTTGCAAAGTCGGCAGCCCTTTCTTTTACGAACAACGAAGCTACCGCTTTTTGTGCGGATGCAACGAAAGTCTTCAAATTGGTAGCTGTACCCACATAACTATCGAACGTGGCATTCATAGATTCACTCCTGCCCGTCGTTTTCATGCCCGCTGAAAAATACCTCCTCGTGTAAACGCCAATCCATTGCTCTTTGCGCTCGTACAAGTGCCGGAGCCACTCGTTGTCTTGCAATGAGTAATCCCGAACAAGCTTTTCCCACCTCTCCTCGAATTCTTCAATCGTTAAGGACTTGGTAATGCACTTGTCAAAATCCTGTTTAAAGTCTGGATACTTTGCGTACACGTGATGCAGACGTTCAGGGTATTTGTTGCTTATGTGCCAAGTGCACAAGTTGTGCCGGGTGTCTGGGAAGACGGTCGCAATAGCCTTCTTCATTGCCAAATCTTGATCGGTGATGATCACTTTGGGTGCTTTGAAGTTCATTGCTTCCAGCCACGTCCTAAACAACCATACAAAAGAACCCTCGCTCTCGTCCCTTAACAAGGCAAACCCGAACAGGATGGAGTGATAGTGATGATTGACGCCGGTGGAAGGAGCGAACGGCATCGAGTACTTGTTGGTACGGTATGTGGTGTCGAAAGTCACGACATCCCCAAAATGCTTATAAGCTAGTCTCGAACGACCGTCGACCCAAAAAATTGTACTAACTCGATGCTCTTCGTCAAGTTTATAGTCGAAGGTAAACTGCGGGTCCTCCATCTGCATCCGTTTCAATAGGCTCATTGTCGATTGCGCATCATTGAGGTCATACGCGGCTCGTTTATGGGTTCGGACCGCGTTACGAACGTCTGTCGTGTTAAAGTTTAAATTTTGAATTCCCCCAGCCTGTTCAGCAAGAACATTAACAATCTCAGTAGGTCCAATTCGCGCATTGCTCATTGTGTGGATTAGGCTCCTCGCGACCTTACCCATCTTCTTGTGTTGATGCATCTGACTCACCTTAGAAGGAGTTACTAACGGGTGATTGTGTGCCAGTTCCAGGCTGGTAATAAGCCAATGATCATGATTGGCTTTGTAGCTTACGAACATCTTGACCTGGCAATTTGTGCGCTCAAAGCAGTCCCGTCTTCTACGCGAATATCCTATTTCGTCATCACTGTCATCATTCCCTACGCGGGTCTCATTTTGCTGTGGATTTCTGCCCCTATGACACTCGTATAAACGAGAGCATATCTTTTTTGTTACGTTGCTCGTTCTTGTAGTCTTTATTCTAATGCCAAAACCAACCCTCAATGAATACGCTCGAAAACATTCTTCAGCTTCTTCCAATGTTTGAAACGTTCGTCCCAGATACGGATCATTAGCATCTACGGGGACGTTGGAGCTCGACACGAAATCAGACATTGTGAAACAAGACCTGTGTAGAAATAGACTACGCTTAACAATCAAATGGCATTTCTAACTGAAAATATTACCTAAAAATTACAGTGGGCGAATAGACCAATTTAGGATGACAAACATACCGTATGCATAAACCCTGAAAGTGTCTCCAAATTAACAATTATTAATTTTGAACATAACAAATCAAAAATACTAAGATAAATAGACGAATTCATCATGCCAAAAAATCGAATTAAACTATAATTTTATTTAGAGTTTACAAATTACACCTTTTTTATGAACATCATGTCTAGAACATCACAAATTGAAGAATAGAGTGACAAATTTCTAGAACATCAAAAAAAATCTATACGTTTTTGTCCGACCAAAAGCAAACCATATTTTACCTTTCAATCCATAAAGAAAACTTCACCATTCGCAAACTTACCTTACTTGAGTGAAGCTAAGTTTTACTCGAAACTTGAAGGGAGCAGAAAATTGTAGCGAGTCCGAAGGAGGAGAAGAAAATTGTAGCCGAAGGAGCTTGAGGAATTCCGACAACCCGTCGTGTGTAGAAATAAAGGTACAAACACGTGGAAATGTGTTAGTTGTGTCAGTCGTCCGCTACACTGTCTAGCGGACGACAGACACGTGGGCTTCGATTATGTGCTCCGCTAGACAGTGTAGCGGAGGGGGTGCAGGGGCAAAACGGTAAAAAGTGTCGTCCGCTAGACAGTGTAGCGGACCGCTGACAGCGCCGCAAAAATACGCGATCTGGGCCGTCCATCCCTTCGGGATGGACGGTCAGATTGCGCTAGCAAGATCTCCCATTTTGCTAGCGCTATCAACGGATCAGCTCCCATAAGTAACAAAAACAACTATGATATTATCTTAATGATCTTACTTTTACTAGAGTTTTACCTCATCGTATAAGCTCCAAGGGCTGTAAAAATCTGTAACATAAAAGAGAAAAAAACATTTCGAAAGAAATGAATTTTACTTTTGAATGTGATTCCTTCATATTTAGAGTTTAAAACTCAACCTCATTAACATATTCATACGACAAGTGCAGACCTACGTCATCAAGCAATATTCACGTAGTTCATGCAAAAGTAAGTATAATGAACTATCAATTCTTTTTATAATGTTATCCCACCAAGCATTCTAATTATGTTATCTATTAGTACTGATAAATTCCTATTATATTAAGTGCTACTATGTGCCAGACAAAGAAATGATTGATTTCACCAATTTCATCACAACGAAATTAAAAATTATTTTAATCTTATCAAACTCTCTTTAGGTCGTAACCGGCTCGAATTTCTTTCCCTGCATTCTCTTTAGGAAATTTGTGTACTCTAATACGTGGATTGCATGCATCACTTACCATTTGCATGAGTGCGATATCTTCTTGGTATATTTTCATTTGTGAATCAGGTAATCGTCCTAGCTAATTAAAATAGATCAAAAATAAAAATACAAAAAAAATCAGAGTACTGTAACTTACTTTCATGTTAGGAATAAGTTAATCGAGACGTATCAAGTAAAGAACAAAGCTACAAATAGATTGAAAATGAGATTCGTTAAATGGATATTACAATTCTCGCTTTTAAACGACATCGTGAAAACCATATATGTGTATATAAATTTTTAAAAAAATATATGTCTCCATTATGTGAGCAAAAATCAAGATTCACTAATTATCTGACTGTTGGCGGGTCTCTTTGTATGTGTTATCCAGAAAGAAGAGGACTCCATACTTAATCCTTCGCCAGAAATAGAAGTAAAAATTTGCATAGCATTTTCAGGGCAAATCTTTATGTTTAAATCCCGATTCGAGATATCTTCGTATCCGAGGATCACCAAATTCAACTCCATAGAGCAGCGGTGTAGGATCAGATCCGAAAGATTGTAAATATTTTCTTTCTTATGAATTTTTTTGGCTAATAGAGGTGTCAAATGGTATAGTTCATTTGTTGGTAGCTTGGACTGCAATGTTACAACACTTTGCAAATTCAACGTGTATTTTCTCTTTATTGCCTTTATAGTGGATGAAATGCTTCAACTCATGTTTGCAATCTAGGATAAACTTTGTGTACTTTTTGGTCTCATTTAATTGCTTTTTTTAGACATCAAGAAAATAAAAATATGAAGCCTACTTTAAGGAAGATATCACTTTGGCTACTTCGAACAGGGTGAGTTATCATTTTTTTTATCAAGATTAATGCTGATATTATGTTACTAATTCTGTACAATTCATAGGTGTCACGCTCCGACCTGGAGGCGGACCTACACATACTATTTTCAAATATTCCTGCTTACCAGAAATATAATACCCAAAAATTTACCAAGAACATATCCTCA
>JAVXUP010000084.1:0-7500 GCA_033070095.1 Escallonia herrerae
TAGTTTCTTTATTTTCTTTTCCCTTTTCAATTGGTTAATTGTGTTGCTAACCTAAATATGCTACAAAAAAAATTGCAATTCTCATTAACCAGTTCAATATCTAATGTTTATTTCATTTTAACCAAATTAAAAAGAGAATAATAAAAGAATTTCTTTGTTCAGTTTCTCTTTCTCATTACACTTTTCATTTTCTAATGTATAGAATATATTCATTACCCAATGTTCTTTTAATTTCATCAAAATTTAAAAGGGAGTAATAAAAGAAGGGTAAAAATGTAATTGACGTAATTAACGGAAGACATAATCATTCAAAATTAATTTACAACATTCATACGTTTATAAGTGCGCTCGCACGCGCGCTCGCGCCCACACACACACACACACATATATATATATATACACACACACACACACACACACACACACACACACACACACATATATATATATATATATATAGGGAGCTGATTCGTTGATAGCTCTAGCAAAATGGGAGATCTTGCTAGCGCGATCTGACCGTCCATCCCGAAGGGATGAACGGCTCAGATCGCGTATTTTTGCGGCGCTGTCAGTGGTTCGCTACACAGTGTAGCGGACCAACCTTTTTACCATTTTGCCCCTGCTCCCCCCTCCGCTACACTGTCTAGTGGACCACTTTCTTGGGCCCACGTTGACAGCCAAAAAGTCGTCCGCTAGACAGTGTAGCGGACGACTGACTTCCCTGACACAACTGACACATTTCCATGTGTTTGTACCTTTATTTCTACACACGACGGGTTGTCGGAATTCCTCAAGCTCCTTCGGCTACAATTTTCTTCTCCTTCGGACTCGCTTCCATTTTCAGCTCCCTTCAACTTCGATTAAACTTGCTTCAAGCTTCGAGTAAAACTTGCTTCAAGCTTCACTCAAGTAAGGTAAGTTTGCGAATGGTGAAGTTTTCTTTACAGATTGAATGGTAAAATATAATTTTATTTTGTTCGGACAAAAAAGTATAGATTTTTTTTTATGTTCTAGAAATTTGTCACTCTATTCTTCAATTTGTGATGTTCTAGACATGATGTTCATAAAAAAGGTGTAATTTGTTAACGCTAAATAGAATTATAGTTTAATTCGATTTTTTGGCATGATGAATTCGTCTATTTATCTTAGTAATTTTAATTTGTTATGTTCAGTAAATTAATAATTGTTAATTTGAAGACACTTTCAGGAGTTATGCATACGGTATGTTTGTCATCCTAAATTGGTCTATTCGCCAAGGTAATTTTTAGGTAATATTTTCAGTTAGAAATGCCATTTGATTGTTAAGCGTAGTCTATTTCTACACAGGTCTTGTTTCACAATGTCTGATTTCGTGTCGAGCTCTAACGTCCCCGTAGATGCTAGTGATCCGTATCTAGGACGAACGTTTCAAACATTGGAAGAAGCTGAAGAATGTTTTCGAGCGTATTCATTGAGGGTTGGTTTTGGCATTAGAATAAAGACTACAAGAACAAGCAACGTAACAAAAAAGATATACTCTCGCTTATACGAGTGTCATAGGGGCAAAAATCCACAGCAAAATGAGACACGCGTAGGCAATGATGACAGTGATGATGAAATAGGATATTCGCGTAGAAGACGGGACTGCTTTGAGTGCACAAATTGCCAGGTCAAGATGTTCGTAAGCTACAAAGCCAATCATGATCATTGGCTTATTACCAGCCTGGAACTGGCACACAATCACCCGTTAGTAACTCCTTCTAAGGTGAGTCAGATGCATCAACACAAGAAGATGGGTAAGGTCGCGAGGAGCCTAATACACACAATGAGCAATGCGCGAATTGGACCTACTGAGATTGTTAATGTTCTTGCTGAACAGGCTGGGGGAATTCAAAATTTAAACTTTAACACGACAGACGTTCGTAACGCGGTCCGAACCCATAGACGAGCCGCGTATGACCTCAATGATGCGCAATTGACAATGAGCCTATTGAAACGGATGCAGATGGAGGACCCGCAGTTTACCTTCGATTATAAACTTGACGACGAGCATCGAGTTAGTACAATTTTTTGGGTCGACCGTCGTTCGAGGCTAGCTTATAAGCATTTTGGGGATGTCGTGACTTTCGACACCACATACCGTACCAACAAGTACTCGATGCCGTTCGCTCCTTTCACCGGCGTCAATCATCATTATCACTCCATCCTGTTCGGGTTCGCCTTGTTAAGGGACGAGAGCGAGGGTTCTTTTGTATGGTTGTTTAGGACGTGGCTGGAAGCAATGAACTTCAAAGCACCCAAAGTGATCATCACCGATCAAGATTTGGCAATGAAGAAGGCTATTGCGACCGTCTTCCCAGACACCCGGCACAACTTGTGCACTTGGCACATAAGCAACAAATACCCGGAACGTCTGCATCACGTGTACGCAAAGTATCCAGACTTTAAACAGGATTTTGACAAGTGCGTTACCAAGTCATTAACGATTGAGGAATTCGAGGAGAGGTGAGAAAAGCTTGTTCGGGATTACTCATTGCAAGACAACGAGTGGCTCCGGCACTTGTACGAGCGCAAAGAGCAATGGATTGGCATTTACACGAGGAGGTATTTTTCAGCGGGCATGAAAACGACGGGCAGGAGTGAATCTATGAATGCCACGTTCGATAGTTATGTGGGTACAGCTACCAATTTGAAGACTTTCGTTGCATCCGCACAAAAAGCGGTAGCTTCGTTGTTCGTAAAAGAAAGGGCTGCCGACTTTGCAACACGTACAAACAAAGGAGAAGGTTGCTAGAGACCCCGCTGGAGCTGAACGGTGCCAAAGTCTATACGAAGGAGATCTTCTTGCTATACCAAGTAGAGCTGCGAAAATCGGGACGATACAGTATAAACAAGGTGGCAGAAATGTCTACGCGTGAGTACAAGGTTTATTCGCTCGTGAATGACCTCGTCCCTGAGAAGCTGCGCAGAATTTATACGGTGAGCCACGACACATTGACGGACTCGGTGACGTGTGTTTGCAAGAAGTTTGAGTTCCATGGCATCCTGTGTAGACACATTCTGCGGTTTTTCACCCAGAAGAATATCAGGACAATCCCCGATAAATACGTCTTGCCACGGTGGACGAAAGGTGCAAACAGGTTGCACGGTACCATTTCCTTTCCGGAGCACCCGTATACTGACTTTGAAGAATCAGAGACGTTGCGGTATAATCATCTGGTGACGATGTTCACCCGTTTGTCCGTAAAGGCTGCTGCTACAATGGTCGGTTATAAACATCTCCTCGATGTAGCTCAGCAGCAAGAGCCCATCGTCGACCAGTTGGAAGCAGCTTCAGTCACCAATGCGGTTGACACCGAGCCTACGACGGAATCCGAAGATGACGAGCCGGGGGAGGAAGGCGACAATGATATCCGGCCGTTGGATCCAATTATATCGCAAACGAAAGGCCGCAAGAGATCTACGCGGATGAAAAGCTCAATTGAAACGGCAACTCAACCTAAAAAGCTGCGAAGGTGTGCATTGTGCAACAAAATGACCGACCACGACAAGCGGAACCATTACAAGGCACTGGGGATAAGTCCAGGGGGTTTGCAAGATGGGGAAGAAGATGACGCCGAAGATGAGGACGAACAAGCTGCAGTGGACCTTTAATTTTTTGTATAAGTTTGACATTTGTAATAATTTTTATATAAGTTTGACATTTGTAATAATTTTTCGACCGAATACTGGAATTTTTTTTTTCTGATGTAGCGGACGGATATGCATAGTCCTAATTTTTTGGTCATCATTTATGTCCGCTATACAATGTAGCGGACGTCATCGCAGAAAAACTTTTGGTCTTCATTTATGTCCGCTATACAATGTAGCGGACCTCTATCCTATTATATATATTAATCAAAACGGGCAATCAGCTTTTATCAGTCCGCTATATTCTCTCTTTCTCTCTCTCTCCCGCTATATTCTCTCTCTCTCTCTCGAACATCTAACCCAAGCCGCTACCCCATCTACAGCGACCCACATCTCCGGCGACACCACCGTCCTCCCCTCATCGCCGACCTCGATGGCTTCTGGATCGGAGACCACCTACGATTTTATTGGCAACTTGCACCTGGCAGGCAAACACTTTTTCAAAGTCATGATGCCGGGATTTGAGAATGAACTTGTAGGCCATCCCTCTTTCTCTGTATTTTCGTGTGTTAAAAGTTTGATCTTTTGGTTAAAAACTAACCTATTTTTTGTATTGTGTTTGTTAGGACATACCGGAAGCCTTTACCAATCAATTTACAACAATTCATGACAGTTCAAGATTATATAGCCGCAAGGGGGCCTGGCAGGTTGAAATCAAGCTGAAGCCCGGCCGACCCCAAAAAAAGCAATTCGCAGAGGGTTGGAACGTCTTCGTGCGCCAGCATGGCCTCGAACTCGGGGACTTTGTAGTGTTTGAACACCTTGGGTGGTGGGATTTTCAAGTTGTAATCTTTGATCGGAGCGCTTGTGAAAAAATTTCTTTCCCCCAATGTGAACCCTAATTTATTAATAATAACCAAATTTATTGTATACATGTTCATTATGTTTCCAAATTTTTTCTCGCTTAATTGTGCCGTTTGAGATACCCTCAATATATTAAGATCGTTGATTGTGAATCATACGTTATTTATTGTTTATCGATATTGAGATTGTTGATTCCATCGCTAAAACAAGTCTTCGGGCGCCAATTTATTAAAACTGCATCACGCTACATTGTCTTAACCCAACACTTAGAAAATTTTCACTTCCCCACTGTCCGCTACATTGTGTAGCGGACGGACAAGCAGAATGTCACACTTAGAAAATTCACTCCCCCACTGTCTGCTACATTGTGTAGCGGACGGACCAACAGAATGTCTTAACCCAACACTTAGAAAATTTTTACTTCCCCACTGTCCGCTACATTGTGTAGTGGACGGACAAGCAGAATGTCTTAACCCAACACTTAGAAAATTTTCACTTCCCCCACTGTTCGCTACATTGTGTAGCGGACGGACTAGCAGAATGTCTTAACCCAACAATTAGAAAATTTTCACTTCCCCCACTATCCGCCACATTGTCTAGAGGACAGACCAGCAGAATAACCCAACACTTCTTCCCCCACTATCCGCTACATTTTGTAGCGGACTGACAGGCAGAATGTCTTAACCCAACACTTACAAAATTTTTACTTCCCCCACTGTCCGCCACATTGTCTAGCAGACAGACCAGCAGAATAACCCAACACTTCTTCCCCCACTGTCCGCTACATTGTGTAGCGGACGGACAAGCAGAATGTCTTAACCCAACACTTAGAAAATTTTCACTTCCCCCACTGTTCGCTACATTGTGTAGCGGACGGACCATCAGAATGTCCTAACCCAACACTTAAAAAATTTTCACTTCCCCCACTGTCCGCCACATTGTCTAGAGGACAGACCAGCAGAATAACCCAACACTTCTTCCCCCACTGTCCGCTACATTGTGTAGCGGACTGACAAGCAGAATGTCTTAACCCAACACTTACAAAATTTTCACTTCCCCCACTGTCCGCCATATTGTCTAGCGGACAAACCAGCAGAATAACCCAACACTTCTTCCCCCACTGTCCGCTACATTGTGTAGCAGACTGACAAGCAGAATGTCTTAACCCAACACTTAGAAAATTTTCACTTCCCCCACTGTCCGCTACATTGTGTAGCGGACAGACAAGCAGAATGTCTTAACCCAACACTTAGAAAATTTTCACTTCCCCACTGTCCGCTACATTGTGTAGCGGACGGACAAGCAGAATGTCTTAACCCAACACTTAGAAAATTTTCACTTCCCCCACTGTCCGCTACATTGTGTAGCGGACGGACCAGCAGAATGTCTTAACCCAACACTTAGAAAATTTTCACTTCCCCCATTGTCCGCCACATTGTCTAGCGGACAGACCAGCAGAATAACCCAACACTTCTTCCCCCACTGTCCGCTACATTGTGTAGCGGATTGACAAGCAGAATGTCTTAGCCCAACACTTAGAAAATTTTCACTTCTTCCCCACTATCTGCTACATTGTTTTTCACCTTTCAATCATTCTCAATGAGAGCCAAAAAAACCAAACTCAAATCATCTTCAACGGAAATCAGACAAATCAATCAATCAATAATCTTCAACACAAATCAATGAGAGCTTTCTAAATAATCATAGTTTATTAAAAAAATTTGACAGTGTAATGGTACAATGTCAACTGGGGGAATCATGTTGGGAGGGATTCTCGGCATTTGCCGGATTTACAATATACCTAACCGCTCTAGGCCGGCCTTTCATAATTTGCCAAGCCATTCTATATCTAAAGGTGTCTACTTCTGCTTGGCTCCACACCGCCGCCTTGAGGCTCTCGGACCGGCAAATGTAATCCATGTACATGCAAAGGAAAACGCCGCAGTCCGAAGTGTTACGTTGCTTGGGCCTCCTCTTCTTCAGTCGCCAATCGAGCTTTGGCCGCGCCGGTACAGGGTTACCACGGATACCATTGACCATTGCACAAAATATATTCTGCGAGAAACACAAAACGGCGTAAGACACGAGTTAACATTTATGCCAAGTTACAATAACTGTTAAACAACAATCGTAATATTACCATTGAGTCCAACTGGGCTTTGTACATCTGCAGCACAGGCATAAAGGCGGTATCGTCGTGGAGACTGTCGATCACCGATACGACTTTCTCCACCGGTTCATAGCAAACCAAGTACCAGTGGCTTTCCCCTAAAAATGGGATTAGAAACACGTCGGCAACACTTGCGCTCACTGGACTATCCCTAGCAAGATACGCTCGTAGGTTAGCGGACGGTCTCCACTGGCTCAACTTTTTCTTCCGCCTTTGCTCGACCCACTCATGCCATTCAGACACTAGGAGGCTATGAAAAAAGGCATCAACCAAAAAAATGGCCGGGTACTCGTTCAGCCGCTCCCGACCCCTTTCCTTCAGAATCTCCACGTATGTGGAGATGACACCGTTGTCTAACCAACTCCCCGGAGCCAGGGAGGCCATTTCTCCCCACTCGCAAGTGTAATCCATGCCCTCCGGATGATTCACACTATACAACGCTTTGTCCCGGGGGAAGCCGCTAAAATAACGCTCTCTGATTATTTGGCATTTATGCGGCTTTAGGGGCTTCACTGGATGCCCTTTGCGATATTGTCCTCGGGGGTCGACGGGGGGATATTGCCCTCCTTCGGCAGTAGATGGTCCTGCCCACGGGACAATGGGCAGTGTCTCCGACAGACTGATGTGTCCGAAACCCCAGTCTTGCGTGACTTGACTCTGAGAGAAGGGTTGGGGTTCCGAGTCCAATAGCAAAGAGAAGGAGGGCACACTGTAGTCTTCCCACGGCGCTTGAGCCTGGCCCATGGTGCTTGGCTGTCCCCAATCACCACCCATTCCCGGTACAGAGGGACCACCATATCCCTGGCTCACTCCCGAAGTCTGTCCCGAGGGATCGGTGTATCCCTCGCTCACATATG